>JAPYYV010005535.1:0-20246 GCA_030522625.1 Copidosoma aretas | reverse complement strand
AATAATATGATGGACAATTTTTTTTCAATTTTGGTTTTCTTTGGTATTTATTAGCAATAAAGTCGTTAATAGGTGCACTGTTCTTATAGCGCGCCTATTGTCGACGCTCTGCATTCAGTACTAGAAGCCTTTACCTAACCTAAATTTTTTCGTCTATCAAGATTTTTTTTAATTTGTTTTTGTTGCGAAAAATCGATGTGCGTACTTATTAATATGAACAAAACTTATTAATTTGCTTATAATACATGCATATCTTGATATACAGACGGTCTTTCCATGTACATGTTGGGCTTGAAGGGGCTCGATGATAGGGGCTGGATAATAGATCCATGGCCTTTTTTGAGGCTCGATAATAGAGCCTAAGAACAGTTTTTTTATTTTATTGATGATAAATTCAATAATTAATTTCATAACGCAGAAACATTTACACTTGTACTAAATCACTTGTACAACCAATATTCACTAAAATTGCGATAAAATTATTCAGCATACATTTAATATTACATTCGATTGCTGAAAATTTTTCAAAGACAATCAATAATTGGGTCATCAAACCTACAGGCTTGAGATTGAAAGTACAATGATATGTTATTTGTTATAAATTATAATATTATAACGATGAAAAAGAAAATCAAAAATGCTGTAGTATGTATATTTAATTATGCATTGTACTCTATTGAATATAAAATTAGTAAAAATTCAAGGAGATATAAATATCCAATAGTTATAAGATAAAAAAAGGATATGTAGAAGTACATAAAAATTAATACAAGAAATGGAAAAATAATTGAATAAGAATTTTACATTTACAAATACTAAATAAGAAATTTAAAATGATAACTTACTATTAACTTATATCAATAATTGATAATTGATTATAAAATGATAAAAAATAACCAAAGAAAGGATCATAACAGTTTCTTGAATAATAATGATTGCGTAAAAATTATATACATATACAAATGTATCAATATTAACCTTAAATAACAAAAAGAGTCCGTATCAGATTTCAATGAGTAACAATTATTTGATTAATCAGTGAAATCACTTAATTTATTGACTATATTTGTTCGAAATTTTAGCTAATTTTTAAGAGATCGCTTTGATTATCTATAATTGCACACACATATATATGTGTATAACAAGAGAAACTTTTGTATTTATTATTTAGTCATGAGAATAGAAATATTGAAATAAGGGGGTTGGCGCATGGAGCGCGCAGGGGGCGAAGCCCCACTAGTATATATATATATATATATAAATACATTTACGTACACATGAATACACACAGTTTAATAGGCACGCATTAAAGTTGATGAAATTTTACTTTAATACGTACAAATTTGTCTACTCTGACAGAAGCTTTCATGTGAAGCTGGCAGTGCATGTATATAAATTTTATTTTAAATTCGTTAAAGATAATTGAATTTTTTTTTATTGCTTCCAAATTCGACATCTACTATTACAGCTCACTTCAAGACTAATATGTTTACATATCCGTTTGCATTGACATATAGTAATGTAAATACACGCGCCTGCAACTGTGTTCGTGTATGCTTGCGTTTATCTATGTTCTGACGAATGTGTTGTCTTGCGTGTCAAGATAATACACAGCCAAAATAAATTCGTAATAACTATTAAAAAATAGTAAAATAGCTTTTTTTAGTGAATCAGATCATTCAACTGGATCTTACTGTATCATTTATGCTAAAATAAACAGAAACACCATGTTTAATTGGCCAAGTTAAGTTGTATCTACGCGTCACAAAAAAAAAATTTTGATAAGGTAAGAATGAGGCATAGATTAAGGTTCTTTATAAGTATTTTAATACGGAGGTGCACTATTTATCATGACATCAATAGTTTTGTATTTACATACATGGATGTACAATATTATTTAACATACAAAGAAATATTTTAATATATGTAACATGGTTCAACTTCATGTAAGGTACTTGTTTGACTCTTATTTAGTTCCATACAGTTACTGGTTAGTTTGCTAGTTTGCATTAGTCTGCTTTTTATCTTCGAATAAAAGTAACGGTTTAATTTTTTTAGACAGCATAAAATGTTTTACTTTCGGTGTGTCGCGATACGATGATAAAAAAGGATCAGAGTTTAGCAATAATCTATTGAATACATCCGTATAAGTGTCAATCCTACAATGAAAAATTTGATAAATAGAATACTTGCAAAAACAAAAAATGTGTACATTATTAAATTGTTTTCTTATTTTTATAGAATACAATTTGCTTCATTAGTATTTGTAGTTTTTATTAACAGTTTGTTTATGTATTTAGACTATTATTTATTATATCAGCCAGTCTCCGTTTGTTTTCTGATTTGTATATATCTTTTTTATCATCTCAAGTGCTTTAAGCTAATTTCTAATATTTTATACTTTATTAAATCGTTAACTTTATAAATTCTTTGTAAGTATTCAGTATTATAATTCTTCTTATTGAATTACTTACTTAATATTTTAGTATTGCATTTGTGTTCTCAATAATTTAATAAAATCACACTTTAATCACAGTTTGGCTAAGAATTAAACAGTAATAATTAAATATTCTGTATTTAAGTTGACAGATTAACTTAAATTTTTCTTTTTAATAATAAACAGCAAACAAATAAAACTATTTTGTTTAATTTATTATAAATTATCATTGAATTAAATTATTGATTCGAATATGATTGTTTAAGAATTAAATCTTTTTTATTAATAATTGCAATTGAATATTGCACTTTACTAGACTATGAAGGGGTCTTTAAAAAAAGGCAAATAAGTAAGAAAAAAGTTATTTATTACACATTTTAAAATAATGGAATGAAATAGTTTATAGAAAACTGATCTTATAGCAAGTGCATTTAATTATGATTGAAATAACATTGTTATTATCAATTGAGTACAATTACATTAAACGATCGTTTACGTAAGTATTAGATTCTATTTTTATTTGTTAAAATTTTTAGTAAAAGGTTTAGTTTAGACAGTAATGGCTTATTAAAAATATCGTATCACTTACAACCCTACTTTATATAATAAGCAAACATAGAAATCTGGTTGAACTACGTAGGCCTTATTGCGGCAAAACTAATTTGCTACACTTCTTTTATGCGTATTTGAATATTTGTAGGTTGGATGGTGATATTGAAAATGATCAATAGAAACTTGTTTATGTAATGAAACAAATATTTTGGAAATTACAGCTTTAATACATGTACCAAGACATATAAATAAACTGAACAATATACACTCAAACAATAACGTAGAAAATTGTTCAGTTTTTTGTGATTTTAAAAATCAAGGGTGATGCATACCGAGGATTCATCAATTATATAGTTTAGTGAGACTGCTACGTTGTGATAAGATATTTTTATTTTGCTTGCAATATATTTTGATTGTGAAATGATAATTAGAACAAACCTTGCATTTATCCTTGAGAAATGTTCTCTAAATATTTTAACGTTTTTATGATTTGATTCCCCGGCCTCTTCCGAGAGCATTCCAATAGGAAAAAATAACTGTTAAAGTGTTTTTCTTACCATAGCCTGAGGGCGAAAAGGCTCTGCTGCACTTTGGGCCCTTGAAACAACTTTGCGCCCACGGCCAGAAGAATTTTTGGGCCCTCGGGACCATTTGCAACCCCTCTTTTTGCTTGTTTTGTCGCGTAATAATTTCGGCCAAATAAGTTTTACGCGATCCCATGCAAATTAAGGGCCAACACACAGTCGTGTATATCGGCTGCGTGTCAGAGGGCAGGTTCAAAGCCCAGTATAAAAAGAAACAAAATGTTAGTATCGCCGAAAAAACTTGAATTCAATCTATGAGATTAAGCTTGTATATAGAAAATACCTAATTTTTTATGTTTCTTTATTTCACGTACGTCTTTTTATATAGTTAAAGCATCAGAGCCTAAAGTAGAATCTTGTTGTTATAAATTGATTAAAAACAAATAACATGAAAGTTAAGAAGACAAAGGGATCTTCGGTACTCAGCAAAGCTGTCAGCAATGTCACCAAGATCGTAAAGAAAAATAATAATGAAGTCACCAAAACAAGTACATCAGAAAAAGAATCAAAGAAAAATTCAAAAGTTGCAAATGGTTCCCAAAATTTTTTCTGCCCTAGGGTGCGAAGTATTTTCTCGGGACCAAAGTGTGCCCATGGGCGCAAAATTGCACTTTGCGCCATCGGCAAGAAAAATTATATACGAGACTTGGGCACAAAATTAAAACAATTGCGCTCTTCGGGCACTCAATTTTTTACTTTCTGCCCTAGTGGCATAATGTACTATTGTATCCATGCATCAAAATGACGTGTAAAGAAGTGGGCATTTTATACCATGGGTAAGACTTATTATATAGTTTTGCTGTTTCCAAAAATGACTTTCTAATCTCTTCCACATTTACATCGTAACCAGATACAACATCGAGAATAACGTTAAATTGTTGCAATAAATCCACATTAAACACTACAAAAGTTTTGATATTGCCTTTGTGGTGATTAGAATTGAGACAATCATACTCAGCGATAAGATTTTATTGTTGTAATTTTTGAATGTTTCATACTTTGTAGCTAAAACTTGGTATTCTTGTGTTGTTTGATTCGATACAACAATCCTAAGTAAAGGCAACGGACTTACAAGTCTTTCAAGTAAATTACCATGATACGAAAACTTACAAAGTAAATATAGTCTCGGCTTTCTGAGATATTTATTTTGGATGCATTTCAATTTTTTAAGATTCATTACGGAACGAATTTATCATTACTTCGACCACTTATTTAAAAATTAATTGATAGTTAGGTTTGTTATTCGCCATCAAGCAATCAACCGACAAATTATTTTTCGGGCTTGTCTTTCAATACGGATTAACAAAGATAAGAAGATAATATTTCACGTGAAATAATAATGTGAAAGAATACGATAAGAAATAAACCTACATAAGGATCTTAGATTTTTTTTTAAACATTAATAATACTTCTGTCAACTGTAAATGTTGAAACAAGACAAACATTTATATCGGTCTTACAGTCAAAGTAATAGATAAACATAAATACTATTTTTAATTTGACGTATGTGTGTGTGTAATTTTTCAAATTACACCCGCACATGTATACGCGCTGCTCCATATCAAGCAAGTACAACGCTTGTTGAAAATCGTACTTGGCGGCTTCACTTTAGAAGCTCGGAGCCAAAGGAAAAAAGGAGAGGAATCGAAGGGAAGAAGAAGATTCGTCTCGTCCCAGATCGCCAACTTGGACTCTTCAGTGTGGCTTGTTAGCGATCTGCGCCACACTAAAGAGTCCAAGTTGTCGATCTGGGACGAAACGAATCTTCTCCTTCCCTTCGATTCCTCTCCTTTTTACCTTTGGCTCTGAGCTTCTAAAGTGAAGCCGCCAAGTACGAATTTCAACAAGCGTTGTACTTGCTTGATATGGAGCAGCGCGTATACATGTGTGGGTGTAATTTTAAAAATTACACACACACATACCTCAAATTATAAATAGTATTAATGTTTATTTATTACTTTGACTGTAAGACCGATGTAAGTATTTGTCTTGTTTGATCTTATATTTTGTTTATCATGAGGATGGATTTAAAAATGTAAATACTTGAATAATGTATACGAGCATTACTTATAATGATAATTTTTGTGGACTGATATTATTAAAGAAATTTTTTATCTTATCACAATATATACCAATAAAAAAAAATCCAGCCTATTACAAGTATAATAAATCGAATTTATGTAGGAAATAAATAACGATAATAAGCTCTAATAATATTTTGTAAACATTCTAATAATTACTAAAAATTAAAAGTTATTTTATCCATAAACTGGAAACATACACATATCTGGCACATTTACCACAATTTCTACATTTAAAAAAAATTCTTTTGCTGTATTACCGTTGTTAAAGTCAGATAAGAGATTTTGTTTATAGTCAATGGATACTGATACCGAACAGATGTCAGACCTAGAGTATGGAAGTTAATTGATTCCTCGACAATTAAGTCAGTTCTGTAATATTGTATTGTACATCTTATAACCGTATGATAAATGTAGCACGATATTTTTACTACTAAAACCTGAGAATAGACAATGAATAAAGATAATTTCTTTGAATGCATCGAATTTATCTATAGGTCCCGTTTTACGACTCGTCATAAGACGTGTATTGTTACTTGTTTTAGCACTTGTTATGAGATTCCTTTTAGGAATGAATTTAAAACTTGTTGTTAGAATTGTATTGTAATTCGTTGTAGGACTTATTTTAAGACTCCGTTTAGGACTTGATTTGTTTGAAGACTTCTATTAAAACCAGTTTTAGGACTCGTTTTAGTATTCATCATAAGACTTGTTTTGTTACTAGTTTTTGAATCCGTTTTAAGACTTATATTGTGACTCCTAAAAGGACCTATTTTATGACTTGAATTTATAATTTTTTGAAAACTTGTTAAAGAAGTAAAATATGTTAAAAACTCTTATTAGTCCGACGAAGGTTTAGCACACTTATGCGATACTTTGCTGGTACTTTAGCGTTACTTTTGCTATATTTATGCAGTACAAGACAGCTAGTTTAAAGATACAATAGAATTCAAATAAATTATATATATTTATTGTCTACTGTAAGGTTTCAGTCTTAAAAATATCGTACTAAAATTATCATATGTGTCTTACACGTGTAAGACACGTATAAAAGCACTACCAATATAAATGGTTTCGAGCTTTTCTCATAATAAAGAGTAGCTTTGACCAAGGTTTTATCATCAAAAATAAATTTGAGCAAGGTTTAGTCAACGTTCTGTCTTAGCTTAGCAAAAGCCTGGAGCCACGAGTTAGGAACCACTGTAATAACAAAGAGTACAAAGTAAGAAATATTGTTATTATTTTTTTTTAAAGATTTTGTTAAAATAAACTTAACAAAGGCTTTATTCTCGTAAAAATAGCTGGAAAATACAAAAAAAAATCTTAAATTAACTAAATTCATCCTATACCGAAAAGTAAAGGCTTACATTTAGGTGTATTCCACAAACTGTTCATGCATATGCATTGTTAAGGGTACCATACGATTCTTTGAGAGAATAAATACGTCTCCCAACTCATTTAGACAGCCAGATGAAGTTTCAAAAAAGGGGAAGGGCACTGCTTTGTGGTCACGTCATATATGTATACATAGGTATTAATGTAAGCTATCGTGGAACTAGACCAATATTAATAAATATTTTGAATCAATTCAGCCAAAATATATATGTATATACGTGTAATTATTAAAGTAATTATTTGGTAGACGATGTCAAATTTCGACGTAATGGAGAAAAGTTAAATAAAATTTAACACATTTAAAATAAAATAATAATATATCTGTATAGATATACTAGTGGGGCTTCGCTCTCTGCGCGCTCCGCGTGCCAACCTCCATATTTAAATTTTTTTATTCTCATGTCTAAATAATGAATTAAAAAATTTTTTCCAGTACACATATATGCGTTCAAACATAGATAACCAGAGCAATATCATAAAAATTTGCTAAAAATTCGAGCAAATGTAGTCAATATATGAAAAGAGTTTACTGACTCATCAAATAATTGTTGTAAATTTATTACTGATAATGACTCTAATGGGTATTTAAGGTTATAATTCATTCATATATATGTATATATATATATGTGTATGCAATATTAACGCAATCATCATAATTACAGAAATAGTTATGAGCCTTTGTTTGTTATTTTTGGACATTTTAAAATCAATCATGGATATAAGTTTATATTAGATATAATTTTAAAATTATTTCTTAATATTTGTAGATGTTAATTGTTTTTTATTTTTTTTTCATTTCCTATAAAGATTGTTATAACCTTATACATTTTTTTTCCTATATTGGTACAAATGTTTTTTTTTAAATTAGTAAATTATGCAATTGATAAAACATTTAACAACGTGCTATAATTTCTTTTTATATTTACATAATATTATAATTTATAACGCATCACATTTTTTTGTACTTTTATTCTTTACTGTTGTGCCCTATTTACCTACTTATATATCTTATATTTGCACATAAACCATTTTTCTCCTGTATATCTATCCATTACCTTCTAATCCTACATTTCTAAATGATATTATTATTATTTTATTTGTTGTTTTTTTACTTTTTTACGTAGAAATGTGTGCTTTATAAATTTTTTTCTTTGATTGCAGATCCTACAGTCTATAACTTCAAAACTTCTAAACTCACCTATATATATATAATTTTTTGCTTTATTTTTCTCTCAGCTTTTTCATTTTTTTTACATTTTACGGATGATAGAGTTGTCACTTACCACATAGTTTTTTTTTGTATTTTCTGACCGACAAAAGTCTTCCTTTCCTTTGTTAAATTATCTTTAATTTGTCAAGTTTATGCTCCTTCGTTGTTTTTTTTTATAAATCCTATCGTTTTCCAGTCCTCTACGTTTTCACTTACTACTTTAACTTTGTTGCCTATTTTTGATGTGTTTTATTGGTAATGTACGTTAATTCTTTAATGAGGCATACATAGGACCACCTGCTCTTGTAGATTTTTGTTATGTGCAAAAAGTAAATTTATTCTCTTTTTCTCATGCCTAGTTCTAAGCTTACTCTTCCCACCTCCTTTTTTTATATATATCCTGTATATCCTGGTGTATTTGCATTCAAACCATACAATATATTTGTAAATTGGAAACTATTTTTTCCCCTTTTCCTTTCCTTTTTTATTTTAAAATCCATGCCTAACTAGCCTGCCTCCAGCTTCTGTATACATCCGTTTGTCTTTGCATCTAAAATCAATTTCGTATTTTTAATTTGCCTTCTATTTTTTTTACATATTTTTATTATGTTTTATTGGCAATTTTTAGCTACGACTGTGCAATATAATCTTATTATTTGGTCCATGTAAAACAATATTTAATTCAAACTTTTTACGTTAGCTCTTTTGCTTAAGCCTAAAACGGCTTTGACTGCCTATTGCACCCTACCTGCGGTGTTTTCTGTGGTCACCGATACTTTTTTTTGTTAAGAACTACTTTTCTGAGTCCATCAGTCCATGTCCTCGCTTAAAACGTCTTATGACTTCAATTTGAATGAGGACATATCTGTTTTTATTCTTTTCCACTCCTAAAAAAAAAATTTTTTCTGTGCTTACATCCAGTATATTTTTTGTACTACATTATTTAGTACTACTTATTTAACATGCATTTATCGTCTACAGTCTCTATAAATAAACTTAAAATTACCCATACGCATAGGCACCCTTGACGGATCATTTTTTTTTCACATAAATTTTTCTGCCCCCGACCGTAATGACCTGTTTTTTTGTACATTTTTGGATTCTTTGAAACGTTTTTTTTTATTTTTATGCTTATCTCTTCCATATATAGTTTGACCCCACAAATTTTACTATTGATGTTAAGAAATTTTGTTTTGAAGTCTATAAATACAGCATGTAATTTATTGCTCCTTCCCCTATTTTATTTTCAATTAAACTATTTAGTACAAAAATTCGGCACCTTGTTCTTCTTTTTGCTCTACTGCGAGTCTAACTATTATTTACTATTTGACACTCCTTTACACATTTTTCTACTTTTTTAACGACTATAATTGCTATTATCTTGAATGCTACATTTAAAAAAGCCACTTTCCTGTAGTTTTAACGTCTTTATACTTTTTCCCTGCCTGGTAAATTTAATAGATTCTTGCTAGTTCATACTTTTTGATGGTATGTATGTTAGTCTATAAGGTATAAAGTAAATTTTTTTATTCAATAATCTAAATTATTCGCAGATTCTTATAACAATTTCCATAATTCTGTCTTCTGTGTATTTTTTTTTTTATATTTACGTAGACATTGTTTTATTCAGTGATGGATATATCGTCATAAAATCTTTTTTGGCATTGCTATTGATTCCAATACTGCTCCATTCATTCCTCGTATAACATGTATCATTGTTCTCTCTTGACATATTAATAAAAGAATTTCCTTAAGCCTCTTTTCTTATCACCATCCCTTTTGTTTTTCCTTTTTTTATTTTTGAATAGCTCTTTAAAAATCATATTAAATTTTGCTTTGTGCTACATTTCTTAGCTTTCATTGGTTCGTCTCATTTTCTTATCTCTTATATTTCTATTGATGAATTTTGCATAAGTCTTCAATTCTTTTCTTACTCTTTCTTTCATTTTTTAAGTAGTCAATGTATTTATCGATAATCCATATTTTTTGCAAAATTATTGTGGAATCCTGTTTATCAATTTGCAATAATTTGTAGCTTTATAGATTTTCTTACTTATAGTTCCTCTGCTACCTGTGTCATTACATTACGTAATCTGTTCTACTTTTTTCTGATATTTATTTCATATGTATTTCCGCCTACTTGCGCGCTCTGCTTGCCAATTTTCCAATTATACATATTTATAAGATAAATCATTTTGATAATTATGAATATATAAAATTTCTTATAATGATAATTTAGTTTTCTTTCATTGATTTAAGAAGCTTATAGTTCAATTATTCTTTAATTCAAAAATAAATACTATAATATATTTTAATTTTTCTTTATAAACATATCTGATTTTTTTTATGCTGTTTCGGAAACATTACTTTCAAAAAACTTATTATTTAAAAAATGATGAAACAATGAAAAAAACGATTGCTCAGGCTAGGACTTCGGCCACATACATAGACGTGATGGATTGTGATCTTAGATAGCAAAGAATCGACCTTAACTTAGCACATAGTACAGAGTGCATTTATATAGAACAAATATGATACTTTTTTTTAAAATAACTCGGTGGCTCTTTTTGTAGATGACCATTACATTAAATACTTATGAAACGACTATAAAAACTAAAAATATCATATTAAACATAATCGGACATTTAAATAAATTTCATCGCATTTATATTACATTAATATAATATCGATATATTAGTATGATAATTCCTTAGATTGAATGCATTTATGTTCTATACTTTTTTTAACACTATTTACACATTTTATACAATAACCTACATTTTATTTGAAAAGCTTTCATAATTTCTAGTGATTTTATGATTTTTTTCTTTAGCTTAAGAGACTCCCTATTGTTGCGAACATTTTTACTGCGTAAATTTCAATGTTTAGTTATTATGAACAAAATTTTTCTACTTGATGTATTGTAAAATTTTTAAATAAAGTTTAAAAAATTTATTACTATCTTGAAATTTGTTACATTTAAATAATTTATCATTTTTTTACAGGTATGAAATTTTAATTTTTTCTATAATCACATCTAATTTATTTTACCTTATAAAATAACATTTTAAAGATATAGATAGTGTACCATTGAACTTCAGCTGAATCTTTTTTTTTAAAGAACACAGTAAAGAAAAATGATTTAAATGTGTTAAATGTAAGAAAAGTTTTAAAAGATCGACACATTTAAATAGACATATGTAGTTATTCCTAAAAAAGGACATAAAAAACATTTTTTTTAAATTGCTTTAAGGGTTTTAAAAGATATAACGGTTTAAGACGGCATATGAAATACCACAATGTAAAACCAAAAGAACAAATTATTGTTTAATTCAATAAATTCTTTTAACTGTCCATTTTTTTTTTTAATTATGTGGATACTTTGAAGAGCTAACGTTACTGCTAAATTTTCCATTTCTTTATGATCAATATATTTGTACTAAAAGATACTTTTTTCTACCTTTGTTTTATTTTAGTTATCTTTTTTTATTATAATTATAATCTTAAAACATTTATTAGTGCAAAATTTAAATAAAACCTAATTATAAAATCATATTGATAAATTTATAATTAAGTTAACTAAGTAGGAGGTGATAAGAAGGCAAAGGAAAGATATACTTAAGCTAGGCGGAGATGAGGAAGAGGTAAAAGGAGAGCTCAAGGGTGCGGGGGGGAGCTTACCCAAAAAAATAGGTTAAAATCATGAAAAATAAACAAATAACTACGTAATTTAAGAGGGAAGTGAGGGAGGCGCGCGGGAGGTGACGGGGAGCGGGGGGGGGGGGCTAGGACTTATGTTTGTCCATAAAACAATATAATATAGCACGATATATATATATAAAAGTAAGTATTGATGAGAATTAATGTAGGAGCTGAAAAATTTATGGGTTATTAAGGAAAATGTAATTATTTTCAACATATTTCAAATGAAATTAGTGAATTATATATATATTAATATGTACAAAATAAGGTACAATTCAATAAACTTTACCATGTGTTCGATAAGCTGTGTGTATATGTATTTATACATATATATGATATAATTAGGAGCATTAAAGTAAGCCTCGGTAGAAGTCAACAAATTTGTAAGGGATTATAAAATATTTCATCATCTACCATTTATTTCAAATAAAATAAGTATATGTATATATATATACAGGGAATTTTCCGTAAAGTGGAATGGTCGAAAAAATTATTTGGTGAAAAATATTGTGCTTTAAAAGACTACACTTAACCCAGAATAAGACTTTCAGAGTCACGTGACTAGCTACAGTGCCCATTTGGAATTTGAAGAATTCGATAGGATGCTATTTTTCTGCATTTTTTTGCTGGTAAATAAAGCAAAAAAAACAAAATGTCTCTAGGCGTACTTTTTCTGGCTAGATCAAAGTAAAATATATTTTATGTGATTAAAATTAGTTTGAGGCCTAAATTTGAGGGAAGAAGGATTACAATTTTTTTTTTGCCCTATACAACATTTTAATATTTTTTCTATTTTTTTTTTTAAGCTTATCAAATGATCTTTAGGAAAAAAAAATTCCATAATAGTTGGATTCTTAGTTTAGGCGCTAGGTGGCAATAAACAGAATAAGACCCAAATTTCTCCAGATTTTCCTTGCATGTTCTTTATATACATTATGAAAAAAGTATTTTCAGGTTAGGTTGTGTTTGCTTGTTTCATTTCAGAAGTTAGATTTTTAAAAATAAAAATGGCAGATACAACATGGTAGCCACATTTTTTAAAATTTTGTTATAATGCTAACTACACATAGAGACTTATTCTACAAACAAAAAAAAGTCAAAAATATTTTCTGCAAATTTTTTGTATCCAGCATAATTTTCGAGAAAAAAGTTTGCATGATATACTTCCGACTTCTTTTTGTTCGTAGAATAATTTTTTATTTTTCATTTAGCATAATTACTTAATTTACAAAAATTTGTCTGCCATGTTGGATTTTCCAGTTTGCTGTTAAACATCTAACTTCTGGATCAAAACAAACGAACATAAACTAATTAGAAATTTTTTTTTATCATTTATCTGAAAAATGAGGGTCGAGGCATCCACAGAAGCAAAGGCTATCTCATAATTATCGTCTGTACGAATAACAGGGCGTTACACCTTAAACTTGTTAACAATCTCTCCACCAAGTCATTCCTTGGAGCACTCACAAGATTTTGCACCAGGCACGATCGGCCCTTAGAGATCTAGAGTGACAAAACGAATTGATTACGTGTCGGAGACCTTAAAATGCGCGATGCTCTCTAGGATATTAAATTAACGTAGAAATGTGCTGTGGGTCACTTGCTGAACACGATGTCACGTGGCACTTTATTCCTCCTCGAGAACCTTACTTCGGCAGACTATGGTAAGCTGGTGTTGACGAGAGGAAGCGTCATTTTTGCCCGGCCCTTGGACCACGCAACCTCCCTTACAAGGAGTTTTCCATCGTTTTGGCCAGTATCAAAGCGGTCCCTAATAGCTGCCCTCTAACTCCATTCACCGAAGGCTGAGATGATTTAAACATCCTTACTCCTGGACACTTTCTTGTCGGTGGCTCGCTAAATTCCGTGCTGTAGGCTAGTATCCCGACAGGGTCGTCATCGTAGTAAATGCCACACTTCTTCAGTCTAGTGGCTCCTGGTCACTCGGTGAAATCATCTTGGTGCATCTTGGAACAGACCAGCTCGTGCGTCCCACCACTATCCGGACCACCACTTGTGAATCTACACATCCCATCAGCAAGCTCTCTTTACTGTAGGTTTAGACTCCTAGTACCTGCGACGCTGCCTCCAAAGATCCTGTGGCCATATCTGACCCAGGCACGGTAGGCAAAAATTAACGCAACGAGGCAGGTGGGTTGTGCAAGGTACGAGATTCGTCTTGTGCGTCCATGCCCTCCACTTTTCTTTTTTTCTGCTCTCAGGAAAGAAAAAGCTGCTACTTGCTTCGACACTACCAGCTCGAACAATCATAATTGCTTCGAGGCTCTCGCTGACAGCCAATGTGTGCGCACGCCTGATCCTGCTGCTTTCCTTGACTACACCCGAACCAGAGCTCGACCTCGTTCTGCATACTCTACAAATATCTGTCACAGCTGATCTACCGATTTGTATCTTTATCGTTCAGATAAAAAGTGATTCAAACAGAAAACATAGATCTTAATATAATATTTTACTACTACGTCTAAAAATAATTGATTTTTTTTACTGCAGCAGAAAATAAAAATTCGACCAACAGTTATACCGCTAAGAAGACAGATACTGGAGAGGAGACTCGTACACTCCAGCAATACTTAATTAAAATAAATTAACACCGGCACTTCAAATTAAATAACCAAATCACCCCGCCTGGTTACAATGTTTATTAATAAATTATTTATCAACTTACTCAGAATAATTTTGAAAAAAGCAGAAATGTAAATCTCGAACTTCATCAGACAAATAACCCGATATACTTTGACATTATAATTGAACAAAAAACAAGTTATAAAAATCAAATATTTTTATTGTTTTCATTATTGGGTTATTGCAAAATAATGTTGTTATAATTTTTTTAGAAGTAATAATAGAATCATGTATTTGTAGTTAGTCTAGAAAAAAGGCCCATAAAAGTGAAAAAAACTTTTTTTTAGACCTTGGACACTCATGTTTAAAGTAATGTTTTTGTCATACATAATATGTGTGGCAGATCTCGCTCCTGTATACGTCGATGTGGCTTATTTTGCCGTAATTTGTTCTGTGATAAGTCCTTTCCGTCTACTGTTGCTTTTTAATTTTTCCGCCTTTTGGTCTTTGCTGCACGAGTCCCGAGCTCATAGACTCTATTACAGAAGCATACGTGTTATTAGGGGCGTAGGGGGGGGGGGGCGGGGGGGTCGCTCTTAGAAATCAAAAAATATTATTTTTACGTAAAAACACGGAGAAAACAATCAAATTTTTGCGGGTTAGCTTTGTCAGGGCTGCGGGGGGAGGGGGGGGGAGGGGGGAGCAAAAGAAAATGGCGGTGGTAGAAAACGCGTAGAGATCGAACAAATACACCCGTGAATTATAGGGGGCTGCAGGAAAGAATTGGTGGGTATAAGGGGGACAAGATTATTTTATCTTTAAAACTATAAACACATAGTTAGATATATATAGGTGATTCTGCCGTAACTGGCTCAAATGAGCTTCAAATATTGCTGAATAAAAAATTGGTTGAAAAAGTTTTTCGAATAATAATTCCATTGTTATTAGCATCCACAACAAGTATCTAAAGCGATTCTACTACAAAAATTGTTCATCAAAAGTTACACAAGTATTCGATTTAGTGAATTTTAGTCAATTTTTGAAAAAACACGTCTCTTTATAGTGCGTACAGGCAAGCTGCATGTACAGCTAGAGTGGTCTAACCTGGCTTAAACGCAAGCTATAGTCAAGCCCTATCGATAAAAAAAATGCAATCCAATTTAGTTTCTCCAATCAGAAGTTACAGCGGTTTTAAGAAGAGCATAAAAATCGCTGAAAATAGGATTTTGCCGATATTTGCCCGATATTTGTTATTTTCGTTAAAATTGCCGTAACGTTTGATTGCTGGCCCAAAATTAAACAAATTTTTCGTCCAATCAATAGGGCTACGTTTCAGATATTGTTAAAGCTTAGTTAGGACAATCCAAAATAGTGTACGGCTTCGCTACTAGCATTGGAAGTAGCATCGCCGTTTAACGGTATATCTCGCGAAAAAGAGCCAATTGGACCGAGCGCCGAGACATGGGTCTCGTATTTTAGCCTAATAGGGCTCAAAAAATTTTTGATAAAAATTCGTTGTCCGAAAATTAAAGAAATCTACACTTTGACTCTAGAGGGTTACGGAAGTGACAGCTACGGAAGTGACATTTCGAAGCTTTGGGAACCTGTTACTGCTCGTAGACTTAATATAAACAATTTTCCAATTATAAATCATATTTTCTTAATAAATTACACACGAAAAAAGATTTTACTTACATGTCGGGATAACAGAGTGGTCGGACCAGGGGGGGGTATAGAAGTGACTGAAATTTTGTACATACAAAAATTGAAAATTAAAATGCTTATCAATCAAAGGGATTGAGACCTTTGGCAGCCTCAGCCTGTGCAGTTATCTTGTATTAATGTAAGATTAAAAAAGTGACCACTAGAAGGTGTTACGAAATTCAACAGTGTAGTTTCAAAAGTGATGTCCGCTGTTACCGAGGTTTCAGTACAAATCGTGGGAACAACAGTACGTGATGAAAACTCTTGCTTGTTGATTAAAAACTAATGTTATTACGGCCTAAATGTAACATACGAGGTCTATACTTGACAACGTGTGTGCAAAGATATGGCAGAAAAGCTTATGTCTTTCCTAGTAAGAGCTTTTATATGCGAAATTAAGATTGGGAAGGGGTACGGAAGTGACATTTTGACTACAATTTTTCAAATTTATCATTATTAAGGCTATCTATCAGCTTAAAATTTTTTTCCAAGAAAGATTAACACTTTGTTCATAACTTTACGCAATTAGAATATCCAGTCTTGGTTTCATGTAATAGCATGAGCTCTGGACCCAAAGGGAGCCACTTATAGCAGAATCACCCATATGTATGTACTGGTTGGGCTTTGCTGCCAGCACGCTCCACGCGCCAACCCCCTGCCGTTATACATGTAAACGTTCATTGTTTTAACTTAATACAGGCTATCCAAACTATGCATTTGAAGTATGTATCAACGCCATACTTTATGGCAGCCTATGCTGTCCAGAAACTTCCAAAAGATTTCCAACACGAGCGTTTCATTATTGGTTTCTATTATAGAATCAATTATCAGAATTTTATTATCATTTTTAACTGTAACTAGAAATAAAGGTATAGCATAAAAAACTAAATAAAAACATTTTTTTTCTTAAATGAAAAACTCTAACATGATCATAAAAATCTAATTTTTTAATAGTTATTAGGTATTTAACAAAAGATAACTACATTTTATTGTGTGAGTTAATAACGTGCAAGTTAGGAACAGCAAAATATATTCACACAGTAAAAGACGATTATAACCATCACTTTGCAGCAGCAAATGAACATGCGAGTGTGAGCTGCATTAAACCTTAATCATCCTACTTATTAAAATAATCATCGCAAATATCATTGTTACTATTGTAATTAAAAAAATTACATTATCTATAATTATTATTGTCATATTGATTAGAATCATCATTATGTGTCTAATCCTTATTCTTATAATCGTCATCATCATAATCATTATTATTATCATTATCTTTAACGTCATCATTTGGGTCATAATTTCTCTCATCATAATTATTAGGATCTCCATTATCATTATTATTATTAGCATAATTATCATATTTGTCATCGTTATTATCTAAATTAATAACATCATAGTCATCGTTGTCATTACTTATAATTTTTGTTAATTTACTCGTGGCTCAAAGCAACTTTAAACTTAACATCCTGATAAATATTCATATCATCATCATGATCATCATGATCAGCGTCGTTTTCATTTTTTTTATCATCTGTATGGGCAGTCTTTTCGTCATTATTATTATCAATATCATAAATACATGTAGCCTAATTATAATCAGTATCATTCATACCAGCATTATTATCAATATCATTATTATGGTCGATTTTATTATATATATAACAATTATTATCAGTATCATCAAAAACATTTTCTTTATCGTCTTAATTTTTAATATCCTACAAAACTTTGTTTTTTTTTCGTTCGACATTATCATCATTATTATCATCATTTCTATCATCACAATAATTTAAATCGTTATCATCGTCATGATCATCATGACTATGGTATTTATCATAAATTCTACGTTATCATTATATTCATCATTATCGTCAGTATCTTTATTATCATCATATACATTATCATAATCATTATTATTATTATCATAATTCTGATTCTTATTATCAGTATTAACATCATTATCAACATCATCATAATTATTATCATAATTATCCTCACCTTGCTTAACATTATTGTCATTATTATATTATTCATCATCATCAGCACTATCATCTTCATAATATTTGTTTTTGGTAACTACCATTATTCTTATTATAATCAATTTCTGCATCATAATCACCATCATAACTATCGTTATCATTATATTATCAGCATACTTATAACATTAATCATGATTATCATTATTATCACTCGCATAATTATCATTGTCATCATGATCAGCATAATCATGATCGTTGTCACCATTGTAATAACTATTATCATCATACTCGCCATCATTTCTATCCTCCTGATACTTATCTTTATTAGTAATATTATGATCATCATGATCATTCTTACCATTATTATTATCATCAACCTATGATCAGAATCATTTTTTGTAGCATTATTATTGTCATTATATGACCTTCATGTTATTTGTATGATTGTTATTATGGTCACTATCATTATTATTATTATATTTTTTAACTATTTTGTGATGGTTATTGTATCAATCGAAACAAAACAAGATAATTGTAAAGACTAATTACATAATAAAAAAAAATAATTTGAGCACTTCTAAAGATATATGGATTTAAAAAATTAAATTATTAATTTTCTAGCTGATAATTACAAGAAACATTAGAAATGACAATATAATTGTAAAAACAACGTTAAAAATGTGTGATACTAAGATTCTTCTTTCCGAGCTGTAGAATCAAATATTTTGAGCTTATTATCATTCAAACCGTTCAAATTGTTTCGTCGATATAACTGACTCTAGACACATACGCACACACACACACATACTGTCTTCTTTTGAAGAATGTATTTTTATTCTATAGGTTTCAACAAACTGTTTTCGCTTATTTAATAAAAATACTAATGAAAGATCGATACGGAGCTTTCTTTGTAAAGAACAAAATGTAGACAAAGTGCAATTCGTTAAAGTTGCAATAAATAAATCTAAAAATAACAAATTTTACTAATGTTTTATACATAATAAATCTCAGATCTTACTGAAAACAAAAGTTTTGATCGACATCTTGATAACGTTAAGCTACAGAATCTTACAAAATATACATTTTTTTTTACATAAATAAAAATGTCTACAGATCATTTAAAAATGATTTTTTGACAACATTACCATACAAAAACATATAAAAAAAAAATGATATTTCCTTGAATTTTAGAAAAAGGAAGGGAAGTCATGTGTCAATCAAGAAAGGGCTCAAACATCTTATAATGTTACTGCAATCATTTGTATTTTGGCTTTATTTTAAATATATCGGAAAAAAGTACATGTCAATGCAATAAGGAATGTGGAAGAAGTTTATAGTACCAGACAATTTAATTTTCAATGGTTTTCCTAGAACATTGCTTTTACAAATATAAAAAATCTTTATATTTAGATGGTACATCAAGATAGATAAGACATAAAAGTTCCAATACCATTTCTAAAGAAAATATTGATAATGTGGCACACAAAAAAGGAAGTAAGTCGAAATAATAACATGCTTCTAGAATAATTATAAGCTTCTTTATTTTGATGTTCCAGTGCTTGGTCATATCCTAGCAGTCGGTAATTTTTGTATGTTTCTTAATAAAATTTTTTAAAACATACATGAAACTTTGCCTAACCTCAAATAGTTACATGTTAATACGGACGGACATGAATATTTGATTAACAACTTAGCTCATGACCTGTATGAAAAAAAGTGACAAAAGGGCAGTGTTTATTTCACCACAGTTGCCTGTTACAACAAAAAGTTTTTACCTAAACTAGTAACGCCTGACGAACAAGCAACTTATTCATTTCGTATTTACATAAAATACCATACGACAATATCTTCCTATTTAACAGAAAAAATGTATATAAATAATTTAGAAGGAGAAAAAGTGATGATGATAAAAAAAAACCGGGGGGTAAAAAGTGAGATAAAGAGCAAACGAACTTAACCAGAATGCAGCAAGTGAGGGGGGGCTCATAAAGTAATAAAAAAATAAATAAGGGA
>JAPYYV010005534.1:0-29422 GCA_030522625.1 Copidosoma aretas | reverse complement strand
GATACCTGCCTGAAGTATATTTATAGTTTTGCGAGAGAGTTCTTTTTTACTCTCCGTTTGCGCTTTTTCCGTTCGAGGGCAGTTTCAAGGTGACTTGTTATATGCTATCGCATCTGTACACGCAGCTATATTTTTTTTCTGCTTGTGCGCTCGGCGTGATTCATTCGCCAAATTGTCCCTGAACTGCGTCGGGTCTGTATTATTTTCGTATACCTCTTTTGTTGTTCTCCCTTCCTTTCAAGCAACAAGTCTTCTGTCCTAGCCGCGTTCGATTCATCGTTTATTGGGCCATGCCCGGTGCTTGGGGAGCGCACCGAGCATCTTGGCAGTTTAAATTCTTCGAGTGGGGCTTATCTGCTCTCGTTTCCTGCGAGTAATTTCTACGTTCTCTGTTTCGATTTTCGCGGCGCTGATCATACCTGTCATAATTATTATCCCAGTTTGTATTGTTGTCTCTTCTGTTTTGATTATTTAAGTTTCCATTAGCCCCGCTTAGTCTGCTACTGTAATCACCCCCGTATTCGTTCCGTGACCGTTGATTCACATAATCATTGTTATTTTCGCCATTAATTTTATAATAATTGTTATTAGGGTATCTATTGCTACCACGCGCGTATTCTCTTGGTTGCTGGTGGCTGTTATAGCTATTTTTATTATAATTATTATAATTCCTATAATTGAGATTCGGGTTGTTTTGCCGTGTGTAATAACGTTGGTTATTGTAATTCCTATAATTGGAATTCAGGTTGTTTTGCCGTATGTCGTAACGGTGGTTATTGTAATCCCTATAGTTGGAATGCGGGGTGTTTTGCCGTGGAGACAAATCTTTCGTACGGCTCTTCGGGTGGTTTATCGGGATTTTTTATTCTTTCATTTTTTGCATCATTCCACAATTTTTCGCAGCCACTTGTAGAGGGCAGGCAATATTCCTGGCAATACGAACACCATTTCTTACTCGTTAATCCGTCCCACTCGTCCGTATCGTCTTTGCCGATGGGTGCCTCGCCCATTATCATTCCTATCTCCAGGTTTCCCCTCTCCCGGAAGCAGTGTTCTTGCATAGCGTATGTGTTAAATTTCCGTCTGCCCGTTTGGCGTAGGCTCATCTCATTCTCCACGCTTGTCGCTGCCTCGATCGCTTCCTCTAACGTTGACGGCTTAAGTCCTGCTACATTCCAACTATATGGTGATTTTATACCGTATACAAACTGTTTTGCAGCCTCTCTATTTGCGCTACTTTTTAATGCGGTTTTCTGTATTCCCGACAGGTGTGCACTCGAGTCATGGGTCATCATAATGTGGTTATGTAGTCGTTGAGCGTGACTGTAGTATTGTATAACCGACTCACTATTTTGTTGGGTTAGCATTTTTAATTCAGTTAAAAGAGTGTCGGCGCCCCCCATGCTTCCGAATCGTCGTGATAGTGCTGGCAAAAAATCATCTGTACTGTTGAACAGCGATAATCGAGCGCAAAATTGATCTGCCACTATGCCTCTTAATTTGCCCTCCAGGGTTCCAATAGAATATTTCTCATACTGCCGCGGGACTGTGGTTTTTGCCGTTCTCACCATCTGCTCGAAAAGTGGAAAGTTTAGCGGGTCCCCGTTAAATATAGGGATGCCGCTTGTCGCGCAGTTTACCTGGGCCAGTGCATTATAATGCGTGTTGAAGGGCTGTGTATTCTCAGTTTGCTGTTGGTTTACAACGGGGTTCATAAAGTTGGAGTTTAGCTGAGTCGGAATCTGTAGGTTTTGTAAATGTTGATCGAGATTATATGTATCCGTGTTCGCGATATTCGGCCATTCCGTTGTTTGTGCTCCAAAACCATATTGATTGTTGAACCCATATCCGCCCCGTTGTTGCTCTAACATTGTCCCCGAGCGCTCTGAGGTAAATTGCTGCATACTCTGTGCCGTTTGTTGTGTATTTTGTCGTGACGGCTTTTTCCCCTACGTATTTTCGTTTCGTATCTCTTCCATTGCCCCGTTTCCTGTCATGTGTTCCACATATTTCGATGCTGACCCACTTGGTATATCCTATGCCTGCTTATTGGGGGGTCCTATTTTCTCTTCCCCACCTAACTGTTTTGGTGGCCAAATTTTCTTCCTGACTATTCCCGGTTTCATCCTTTTCAACAATTTCATCATGAGAATACGTTTTTTTTTATTCATTTTTTCCCAATCCGCTTGGCTCTTTGGACTATGTTCTAACACCACGGTCAGCATTTCTGATTCCGATTTATTTTTAGTATCCGACATAATTGCTTCCCTCCCGTCACTCAGTATGTCGTTTTGTGGCCTCTCGTGACTTGCCTTTGTGTGCTTAATAAAAATTTCGTCGAGTTCTAATTACCTATACCGTCGCTGTGGCCCTAGATGTACCTGTTCCGCGCTATAACTTCCTATAATTTACTCTAGTAGTTCTTTTCGGCCTTCCTTCTTTACAGGCCTAAGCTGCTTGCGTCAAACAATCCCAAATAATTATCCATATAACCACCCTTCTATTTAACAAGTGACTACTTACTTCGGTAACACGCCTTCAAACAACCAAAAAAAAAAGATCGTGACGCAATCCGAATTAATAAATATTTTTATGATCACACTAACCCAAACAATCTCTTATTTTTATAATCTCGGGACAGTATAAATGCATTTAAATGTAATTCCACTCCACTCACCTGGTATTTACTGCACACATTATGATGACCAAGATGCTTCCGTACATCATGGCCTGGTACGGTCTCCGTTGATAGTCCCCTGGGTGTCCTTCCTCCTGATGATGCTTATCTCCTGGCGGCGTCTCCGTCCACGGCCGCTTTACTGCGATGATGACTCTCTCTCTCTCTCTTTCTCTCTCTGCTGTAGTCCTTATTCCTCCTGGCACGACACTATGTGTATTTCCCAAAAAATAGCGTAAAAAAAATAGCGAACGACCGCGCGTAAAAAAAAAAATAAATCCTATTATTTTATCCAATTCAATTCGCGATAGCCATCCCACCGCTGTTATTAAACTGTTACGTGGGTTATGATGGCCTTGTGGTGCTCACGGAATAAAATATACGAGGGCTTAAATATACTTCGTTTATTAGTTAATGATCCGAGAGAAGAGTCGCGCTGCAAAAGTACCTATCGCATTGTTGGTCCGTCGTAGACTCTCTGTTCCTTCCTTTCTAGCTAGCTCCCTCCTCTCTCCCACTGCCACTCTGGGGTGGGCCCATGAAAGAGGGGGGGGGGGGGGCCTTGACACATGGCTCCGCTATTGTACATGACAATGGTATCACGTGAGTAATGTTTTAAGTCTCATACGCTCATAATTTGTATCGAGTTAGGTTATCCAGAATAAGATAGAGCAAGTTGTTCACAAAGGCAGAAAAATTTTTAATATAAAGTCTACATCATGTACTTGTACCATCTACTTTCATGACGTATGCCAACATGGCAACACTATTTATTAACTTATATATAGGATACGCATTTAATAGTAGATAACAATTATGTTGCATCTGGCTCAATCTTCATTATTATGAACTCTTTGCATCATCTAATGAGAATGGTATTTTTGTTTCATTTATTACCTCTATAAAGAATTTCAATTACATTAGGTGGGATCTAAAAAATAAATCCAGATTATTTGAATCATAACATCAACAAAATAGGAAGTATTGAAACAATTCATAATAGTATATTTATATAACTCTTGCGTTCGTTGAGTTAAAAATAGAAATAGGATCTTTCTTGTAATCATCATCCTATTATATTTAATCTTATCTCCTGTACACAAACTTGAGATCGTTGGAATTGCGCTATTGCGTTTAATGTTCACAAGAGAATGTGATGGAAAAGGCTCAGGCCAAGAGACAAAAATCCAGCTTTCAAATGTTGAATCGTTCCAAAGTTCTAAGTGTGACCACATAAACAGATCTTGACACACATTTGTATGCTGCAGATAATTAGTATGTCACTAACTTAGAAAGCAAAAATGAAGGACGTCTAGGATCACAGGCATTTGATGCCAATGGTAAAGCCAAGAGCGAAAGACTTGCGATCTGAGGCTTTTATTGTTTTCTTCCGTGGGCTGCATACGATACGTCACCAATCTTGTTTTGGAAGGCCGAATTTTTTTTTTTACGATGCGAGAAAAAAGTTTCTCTTTTTGGCATAGTATGGTAAAAAATTCTAGACAGAACTGGCGTCGGATGTCGAGTAATGGCAGGATGGCGTCAATGGGTAGAATGTACGGTTAGTTTCCATAGAAAATACTGTTAGTACAGCCATACTGATTGTATAATCTAGCTAATAATATTCTTTAAAGATTTTGAGCTCCCTTAGTTCTTCTTATTTATAATTCTTACACTATAATTTATAATGCATTTATATACCAAAAATTTAAAACATTTTGTTTCTTAACGGGCAACAATGCTAGAATTCGACAATACCCTTAATAATAGAAAAACATTAAAAATTAATAACGTTTTAAATTTAATTAAGGACGACAAAATCTCAACATCCATTACTTATAAAATATTGTAAAAGGCTTTTACCATAATACATCAGATAAGTGAACTGTGATTTATTGGTGCGTATTATAGACAAGAGTATTCTTCGACTGGTAATCTTTACTGAGTCGAAAAATTTCTGTAACACACAGAAAATTTAAACAACCTGACAACTTAATTAAGCCACCATGGATATTAAAGATAACTTATTTAATTGACATATATTAAAAAAAAGTCATCCGACAAAACCAAGATTTTTTGAGCGAATACACGACCCTTAATAAAACATCGATTTTTTGCAAACTTTTTAAAATACTGTCAATAAAAAAATTCGATAAGCTTCACCTAAAGAAGCAAAGGTTTTTTAGCATAATCTAAAATAAAAATTGCTGATTGTTCATAATTTTTATCTTTAAAAGTATGCCTTGGACCATAAAATTATAGTTATCTCTTAAGTTTATTTTTATTTACTTTACGACGAAGTAAAATCTTTTCAGACAATTTTTAAAATGTTTCAGTCATATATAAATACACTTGTTGAAGTTTGCTATCCTGCTTGATTCACGTGCCAATTCCCTAAGACCAGCTTATAGTTTTTACTGATAACTTCCGCCACGGAAATTCCGGTAGGGATCAGGCACTAGCTCCGATACGATTTTTGATACGATACCTAGCACGAATATTTGTAGGATATCGTATTAGGTATCGTTCACGAATTTTTGCCCGACTTCTAGCAAGCTATTGTACAAGATGTCCTGCCTTATTTTTGTCCCGTCTAAATTGATATTTCATACTTCAGTAAAAATGAGAATCGGATTTCTATAAAAAATATACATAATAGCAAATGAAAATCAAAACAATTAGAAAAAACAAACGACCACTGCCCACTAGCTGTGGATTCAAATCTGGTCCGACCAAATTTAGAGCTGGTATCTTACCCATTAGGCCAGATTAGATTCGATGCAAGGGTAGTAAGTCACGTTTTTTTATGATTTGCAGCTGCAACAAATGTTTGTTTATTATGTTGTCTTATATATGCTACGCTTATTCACTATGAGGTAGAATTGTATATATTTAGGACTTTGTGAATAGTATTCGTTGAATTTTTTTACGAGCTTTTAACAAACAGTTGGACGTCAAGCTGCTTACATCTCGTCTAATTTGTAGGTCTTACTCACGGAATTAGCGGATTTTTACACAATTTTTGGCGTAAAATCCGAATCCACTAGTCGTTCTTTGTGAATTTCGCACAGTTCGTTTGAAACGAAATTGCTCTGGCAAATTACGAAAACGGAATTTTAGGCACTGGAAAATTGTTTTCTCGTAAATTGGCCTAATTTGAGAGAAAATGGCATATAGACCTTTTTCTTAAATTGTGTTAGAAAAATGGATAAATTTTCAAGTATTTGGAATTCCATATTTGTTCATCATCTTGGAATGTTACAAATATTTGATCTTATAAATATATTTAAAATTTTCAATAACATTGTTACGTACACGGTTTACTCCTTGGAAACGGAATACAGAATGATTTTCTGAGGATCCCATTGTGTTCGGAGAAACAACCGTCTGTGAAATAAGACCGAAGCAAAATAGATAGGATGTTTTTCTTTTGTGGAAACATGCAAATATGTTTACATTGATAATCTTCATTTTGTGTTTAAGTAATGTTATAATGGACTGGATAACATAGATGGTCATTTAAAAACTTCGGAAGAACTGTCGCTTCGCAGTCCCGGACATTTCTTTTTGGGTCTTTGCAAATTGTAGATCTACTTAAGTCTCCTCCCTAAGAATTCTCGTCTTCCGCTCGTATGTCGTAATATTTCTTTATCTAGCTAAATATTATAGCCATAGTCGGTCTTCAAAAATTTTTGTCATCTTCTCTCTCAGCTTCGGTTCACTATTCACCGGTAATAAAACTTTAATGTGATGATCCGGGAAACGTCCTCTCATCAGATTTAATGAAAGTCGTAAGTCATCACCGTCGCTCGCAGATGTCAGCTGGACAAATTTTGTTCGTGGCATTTTAAGACGATCTGTTTGCAAACAAGAAAGTAAGATTAAGTCTATCTAATTTTTGTTTACAAACCTTGACATTTTATTAAAAATCTTCTGATGTCAGCGTTCTATCTGTCCATTTTATTGTGAGTGTAAATTTGTAGAGCATGTTTTTCTAATTTTCAAACGGTCCGCTTATTCTTTTACTCAACACGACTCCAAAATATTACACTAGTTAGAATGCTCTTCTGAAGAAACATCGTAATGTTATAGTACTGGATTAGCAAAAATCTGAGCTATCGTTTTTAATGAAAAAATAGCTCCTGGCTATTCGGTAAAATTATCTATCACGACAATAAGATATTTGTTTCCTAAAAAAAGAAACTTTCATTTGATTAATTTCTTCATCTCGTAGGCCTCTCTGTAAAACACAAGTAGTACATGATTGAATCTTATTGGCAACATCCATCTAGCAAATGGCCCAGTAGTATCTTTTCCAAATATGCTCCATAATCTTGAACTTGTACTGATATAACAATTTATCTTATCTAACTTTTTGAGTATCAAATATCTTAAACAATAACAACCAAGCAAGGTCGAGAAAATCTATTCGACTTAAAACATTCTTTTGTCACATGTAACGACGAAAATTCCATACTGACTCAACAATCTCCAATAACTTGTTTCTAGTTACAACTTAATTTTTGTCCTACCGACTGTAAACATGACTGTAGTAAGAAGATGGTAAAATACTTTGTTGCCTTAATAGTACATATGAAGTAGTTGAAATTATTTTTTAATGTTATACAGCTAATTAGAGAAACTAACAGAATCTTTAATTTTAAAAATGTATTTTTATCACGACAGTGCCATTCGTAAATTAGAAAGAAAAAAATTTTCCTCGAGTGTGGCTCCAACACACCACCTCCTACTAACCAAACAGTCACTCTGCCAATAAAGCTACCAGGGGGCTATGAATTACATACACTGCGGGTGTTGATAAATCTCAATGTTGCAAGTAAAGTATAAAAAAGACTCATAACTAGATCCAAGACTAACTAAGTAAGTCTAATGGTAGACTATTTTTTGTCTCAATAGTACATAGAAATTAATTAAAAAATTTTTTCTTTCCTTTAGGAAAATTTTGATTATTCTTGATTACAATTGACACTATCGTAATGAAAGTGCGTTTTTAAAATTCACGATCTCGTGTTTGTCAAATTTACTCTAACAAATAAAAAAAATTTTGAACCATTTCATACGTACTATTAAAGCTACAAAATAATTCATTATCATACTTACAAACTCAGTCTTGGATCTATTTAAATTTTTTTTATACCTTACTTGCGATAATGAGACTTATATGAACGCACAGTGTGTGGAATTTACAGCACCCTGGTAGCTTCAATAGCAGAGCGACTGCCCGGTAAGCAGGAGGTTTTGTGTTTGAGCAACACTCGAGGAAAATTTTTTTCATTCCTAAGTACGATTAGCACTCCTGTAATGAAAGTGCATTTGCGAAATTTTATTATTTCGTAAGTTGCTCCACTTCACTTTGTGAGACCAAAAAAAATTTCCAGCTACCTAATATGCACTGAGAGGGCAACAAGCTAGTTCAGCATCATACTTACTTACTGATTCCCAGATCTAGTTATTATTATTGCTTCCTCGTAGACAAAGCTTTGCTATACACAAAAAATTACATTTCATAAAAACATGTTGATAACACGTTTCATGAAGTTTAGAATCAAAATACATTATTTTTATAAAATGACCGCCCTTGTGTGTGTATGTATGTGTGTGTATGTGTGTGTGTGTGTGGGTGTGTAAGTGTGTGTGTGTATGCATGTAATCAGTTGTATCTCAGGATTCCCTTGGACGATTTCGATCCAACAGGGATGATTTTATCTGTTTCTAGATTTCTATCACCGCTACAAAAAAATTTAAGTTGTGCTATATAATTTTTTTTAAGCTGGTATTTTATCGATTTTTTAAAATCGATTCGTTCGAAACGCTCATTTTTTAGCTATTAATTGTTATTTTAAAATATTAAACGTTGCGAATTCTAAAATATCACTAACTGCTACAAAACAAAACATACAATAACAATATTGAAAAAAATTTAGTAGCTAGGTACTCGTGCGCGTAAATAGGTAATTTATATGATGAGTCATATCCAAGGATTACTTTGGCCGATATTAATATAGCCGTGTCCGTTTTTTTTATCAAAAATACCGATTAATTCTCAAAAAATAACTATCTGTTTATCATTTTTTTTTATTGGCATACTTTTTGAAACTCAATTTTCTCAAAAAAATAGATTTTAAAGATATTAATCGTATTTTTAGGATATTCAAACATCAAAATTCTCAATTGTCATAAAAAAATATATACAAAAAAAGTATAAGGATGGAATTAAAAAATATGGCAGCTAGGTGTGCAAAGGTTTACATGGAAAATTTATAGAATAAGTCATTACACTGGGTTTCTTTGACCAATTTTGATCATTGTTTCAGGACCATACACGATCGATATTCTCCAATCTTTTTGAGTTTCTATATATAGTATTACTTAAGCAAATAGGCGAAATTTATCTGTAACGAAAAGCGTCTACTAAAAAAAGCTTATTAAATAAAAATCATGTCATAGTGATACTAATAATAATGATGATTATGATGATAATGATTATAATAATGATGATGATGATGTTGATACGGATGATGATAATAATGATGATAAAAATGATGAAAATAATGATGATGTTGATGATGATAAAAACACTAATTATAATAATGATAATTATGATGACAACGTTAATACTAATAATGATTATAAAGATAATAATGATGATAATAAGGCGACGATGATGAGGATGACAATGATAATTGTGTTGATGATTATGATGATGATGTTTATGCTAATCCTGATTATAATGATAATAATGATAATAATAGTGATGATGATGATCATGATGATACTAATAATGATAATGATGATAATGATCACGATGACGATGATAAAGATAATGATGATGAAGATAAAGATGATTATCATGATAAAATGGATGATGATGATAAAGATTATGATGATGATAAAGACGACGCTAATTATTATGATAATGATAATGATAGGTATTATGATGATGATAATAATGATGATAATGATGACGATAAAGGTGATAATGATGATATTGATAATATTAACGAATGATTGTATAGATGCTTATGATGATGACGATAATAATTTCATGAATGATAATTGAAAAGATGATAATGCTAGAATTTATTATGCTAATGATTGTCGTGGCAATATCAAACACAATAATTACTACAGTAGTAGTAACAGTAACAAAAATAATGATCGTGATGATAATAATGAAGATAACCATAATAATTTTATTGATGATAATTTAATAGTTTAAGGTGCTGGTACAATTACCATAATGATTGCAATAAAAATTAGAAACACTAGGCTAAAAATTAAGTCAATAATGATAATAATGATGGAAATAACTATTATGATGAATATATTAATATCCATAGCATAGGTCATTATGATGATGGCAATAACAATGACAATGACGATGATAACAATATTATAATTTTGATCATGTAAATTGTGATGAAAATGAAGATCAATATGCTTTTGATGATGAAGATGATAATGATGATGATATTAATAATAAAAATAATGCTTATATTAATGGCAATTGTGCTGATGATAATGATGGCAATGATAATGATATTGATGATAAGGATGATGATGATGATGAGAGAAAAAATATTGAACAAGATAACAATGATCATAAAAAGTATTTTTCGATAATGATGATGTTTTCGATGAGGATAATAAACATAACGATAATATTGCTGATTATGATGATGACGTTAATGATTTTGTTGATGATATTGACAAGATGATGATGCTGGAGATTAATATGATGATGATTGTGATGTCAATAGCAAACTCGATGAAAACAATAATAGTAATGATAGTGATCATAATAATACGGGTGATGATAATTATAATAATAACGACAATGATCAAATTAATAATAATTAAAAAGGTGATAGTGCTGGTGATTATTATCTTAATGATTGTGATGACGATAACAAACACTATTATGACAATGAAGTAAAAGATGATAATGTTATCGATAATTATCTAATGATGATGATAACAATGATAATAATATTAATATTGATAGTGATTCTGGTGAAAACATTAACAATAGCGATGATGACGACGATATTAATGATGATCATGTAAATAATGATAAAGATGATGATATTCGTGGTGATTATGATTATAACGATGACAGTTATGACAATTTAAATAATACAAATCATGATCATAAGGATAATGATTGTTATGATGATGATAATAATAATGATGATGATGATGATGATGATGATGATAATGACAATGTTGCTAATAACGATAATTATGATTAAAAAGGTGGTGGTGATGGTGATAATGGTGATGATGACTAAGATTTTGATGGTTATGATGATAACACTATGATAACAATGGAGTTGATGATAATGACGATGAAAATATATATTATAATAAATGTAACAATAATAATATGTAAGGAAAAAATGATAAGAGTAATGACAATGACGATGACTATGATGGCGGAAACCATAATAATGATCATGTAAATCATTAGAAATATGATGATGATCGTGCTAATGATAACGATGTCAAGGATAACTATTGTATCAATAATAATTATGATAAGAAGGATAATTATTATGCTGGTCATAATAATGTCTATCATAATGTTGATGATGATTAGGATGATAATGACGATGATGATGATGATGATAACGATGATAACAAAGATGATAATGATGATGTTTCCGGTGATGATGATGATCATGATAATGACAATGATGCTAAAGATGATTATTATCATAAGCACGCTAATGATAATGATGATAAAACTAATAGTTATGATTTTTTTTGGAATATAAATTACGATAAAAACAACAGTTGTAATAATAGAGATCATAATGTTGATGATAATAGTAATGATGATGTTGATGATTTAATGGATAATAATCTACAAGACTAAAATGCTGTTAATTATCATCATAATGATCGTGATAACAATGATGGACGATGTAATAAAAATTATGTTGATGATGATAGTGATAATAATCATTAGGCTAATGTTGATAATAGTTATAATAACAATGTCAGAGCGGATAGGACAGGTGTAATATGGAGTTTTTTACGATGATGATGATGATGGTTACGATGATAATTATAATGATAATAATGTTGATAACCATCATGATCATAATGATGATGATAAGGATGATGAAGACAATAGAGATGATAATAGTGTTGAAGATGATAAAGTATATACTGATGCTATGATGATGATAATGATCATGATGATTTTGATAAAGCTAATAATAATGATGGTAACGATTGTTGTATTGATAATGATGACAGTAATGGTGATGATTGTTTCAATGATAAAATTAAGGAAAAAGATGATTATTATGCTGATGATAATATGTATAATGATAAATACACCGTGTAACTATAACCTATGCTGACCCAGTATTGCAATAAAGAGCAAACGTTAATAAGGTAAATAGTCTTATTAGAGTATGTTTTAGTTGCGTTAAATTTTTTTAAACTAAGATTGAAGTGAGTAAGTATGTACAGCCTTAGTTAGAAAAATTGGCTGTACTTGTCTGATTTGTTCGTGAGTGCTACCACTGAAAATAGTATCGCTTGTCTATAGCACCATGCTTGGGGAAATTGATGCCATGTGCATCACCTTGATCAGCTTTTGGCTGGTCCTAAAGGGGTACTTGGTTGGCGATTAAAGGGAAAAAAAGGGTGCTGTATCAGTGGGTACGACCTTACACGTATAAGACGATATAACAAGGTTATCAAGTACATCAAAGATGCTTTTTCGGTGTGATCATTACGAATTACAAAATTACCTGAAACTTCTAAAGATGTTTAAAGTTAGTTGCATTATTTTAAAGCAGTATTTAAGCCTTAAGCGTTGGATGTATTAATGGAGCATTCGCATTCCTAGTGGCACGGGTGCTCTGTTCGCGTGGCATCTGAGTTAAGGTACTTTTTCCATAAAATCTATTTCTATATTTTTACTTAAAAACTGTTTTGTAAGCAGATTAAATATTTATTCACGTTCCCTGTGAATTAAAAAGAAAAACTACGTTTACTTTATGTAAAAAGTAACTTCAAAGTTAATTAAAATCGTATAAGCGTCCTTGTCCAACAGCCAGTGACTTATAAAACAGCTCTCAAATTGTCGCTCTATTTGGATAGAAAAACCATAACGATAGTAACGGTGGATTGTATCATGACGATAATGATCATAAAAACGATCATAGAAATGATAAACACAATAATAAAAGTGATAATGACATTAATGATGATATGATGTCGATGATGATAGTGATTATAATGGAATAGATGACGATGATGATGATATTAATAATTATTATAATGATAAAAATTTTGATAATAACTATGATGAATATAATAGTAATGATATGGATAATATTATTTTATGAGGAGATAAAAAAGTTATCAAAAATATTTTCGGCGATAATGATGATTATGTTGTAGTAAAAAAGGTATTACTGATGATAATACCAATGATAATGAGGATTTTATTGATAATAACAATGATCTTAAGGACGATAATGATGATATGTGTATGATCATAATGGTGATAATGATATGATTATGATCATTATGGTGATAATGATGATGACGATGATGATGATGATAAAGATAATAACGATAACGTTAATTATGATGATAATGATGATAATAATCATATTGATGATAATAATACAGGTAATGATTATGATATTGAAGAGGATGAGGATAATAATTGTAAAAAGGATGGAGTGTATAAGGATACTAATAATAATGCAAATAATATCGATGATTATGACATTGATGATATTAATTGTAAAAGATAGGACGATGATAACAAAGACGATTATGATTATGATAAATTATAATGAAGAGGATGACGATAATAACCATCATTCTAATGACGTTAATGATGATTATAATAATGATAAAGATTCTCGTAAGAATAATGACAAAAATAATATAATTGATGAACATTATAAAGACAATGCAGCTGGTAACTATTATTAAAATGGTTGTCGTTATGATAACGAACCCAAAAGTGACGATAAATTTATTAATTATTATAATCCGAATATTAAAGAGTGTGATAAAAATGTTAAAAATATTTTTGTGATGAATACTTATAATAATGGCAATGACAACGACGATGACGATAATGACGATGATAAACGATGATCAGGCTGATAATAATATAGAAGATGATTGTTGATATGATGATGATAGCGATAAAAATATTAATGATAATACTAAAAACAATCATAATGATGCTGATGATGACAATAATAATAATAATGATGACGATAATGATGATAAGATACGGATGATGATGATTATGATGATGGCAAGGAAGATTTCAATGATAATAATGATGGTCACAATAATGGTAATGATGATTATTATTATGATGATGATGACATTAATGATTATGAAAATGATGATAATAATGATAATGCTAATGCAGATGAGTATTATTATGATGATCATTATGATGTTGATGATATTGATGATGATTATAATGGTGCTAATGATGATGATAATGATTATATTCATAATGACAATGATAATGATGATGATGTTTATGATGAAGATGATTAGAATGATGATGATGTATTGATTGCGAAGAAAATTTAAGCGATAATTATGATGATGATGACCATTATAGCGTTGATATTAATAGTGATGTTTGTGATCATGATGCTGATGATGGTAATACTGATAAAGATGATTATAATAATAATGATGATCATGATGATTATCATAATGATAATTATGATAATAATTATTTTCATAATAATAATAAGAATAATGATAATGATGATAGTTATGATGACTATCATGATTAGGATGATGATGATGCTGACGAATATTATGATAATAGTAATGATTATGATGATGATGATGATGATGATGATGATGATAATGATAGAAATACAAATAATTATGATGATCATAATACTAATAGTTGAACTAATGATGACGATAAAATTGATGAAGCTTATGAGATCGATAAAAATGATGAGAATGATTATGATAAAAATAATCATTGAAATGATGATAGTCATGATAATAATAGTAATGTTTGTGATGAGGATTGTGCAGATGATGGTGATGATAATGATTATGATGACGATAATCGTAATAATAATGAAAACAACGTCAATGATGATATGAATGATAATATTGATAATTATGATTATGATGGTGACAATCTGATGATGATTTTCATCATAAAGATGATGATAATGACAATGATGATGTTGATTATAATGACGACGATGATGATGATGAAGATAATGATGATTATGATGACGATCATAATAATGATGATAATAATGATGATATTGATGATAATGATAATGACAATGGTCATAAAAGGGATGGTGATGATGATTCTGATTATTATAATAATAATCATGACAATGAAGATAATAATGATGCTGATGATGAGGAGGATTCTAATGACTATACTACTTATGGTGTTGAGAATAATGATACGTTATATAATAATGATGATAATAATAATGAAAATGACAATAATGATAACAATAGTTCTGACGATTGATCTGATGCTTATACTGTTTATGGTGTTGATGATAATAGTGATAACGATTGCAATAATGATAATGATGATGTATATGATAATAATAATGAGAATCATAATAATATAGACGATGATGATAATGATGATCGCAATTATGGTGGTAATGATACAAATGTTGGTTTCATGATAATGATGATAATGATTATGACGATACCGATAACGATAATGATGTCGATGATTATAATTATGATGGTTGGGACGAGGATTATAATAAAAATCATAATAATGATAATAATGGTGATGATAATAATAATAATTATGATAATTATTCAGATGATGATGATGATAATAAAGAATAAAAATGAATATAACGATGATAATAATGATGGTTGTGGTAATGCTAATGATGACGAGGGTCATCATAATGATGATAATGATGATACTTAGGATGATGATGAATATAATGATGATAATGATAGTAGTGATGTTGATAACGAGAACAATAGTAAAAGTTATGATGATAATGATAATGATAATGATAATAGTGATGCTTATAATGATGATTATGATGATGCTAACAAAAGTGATGATGATACTAATGATAATTATAAAATAACAATGTGAATAATAGTTATAATGCCTCTAATCACGATGATAATAATGATAATGGTAATAATAATGATGGCTGTGATAATGATTTCAAAAATTATGATAATATTGATGAGAACAACGATTATGATGATAATAATGATAATAATAAGAATGCTAACTATGATGATTATAACAATAATGATGATAGTCATGAGGAAGATGATGATAAAGATAGTATTGAAGTTGATGATGGTATTGACAATGATGGTAATTAGGAAGATGATGATGATGATGATGATGATGATGATGAGATGATGATGATGATGATGATGATGATGATGATCATGATGATAATGATGCTAATGATGATTTTTATGATGCTGATCAAAATGATAATGATTACGATCATAATGATGATGATAATAATAATCAGGACAAAAATGTGATGAAGATGATTCCGATAATGGTAATAATAATATTAATGATGTTAAGACAATAATGTCGATGATAATTATGATAATTCAGAAAAAAATGATTATGATGATTGTAATGATATTTATGATGATCATAATGATGCTTGTTATATCCATGATGTTAAGGATAATGATAGCAAAATGATGATCAAATTGATGGTAATGATGATGATAATAATTATGATTATGATACTGACGATGATGATAATGGTGGTAACGATGATAATTATCATGATAATAATGATTATGTTTTATAATGACAGTTGTGATGATGGTCATAAGGACTATGCCGATGGTGATGACAAGAATGATAATCATAATGATGACGATGAATTCTACGCTAATAATGTTGATGATGACTATGATGATGACAATTTTAATGATGATGCTGATCATATTTTTGATAATAATGAGTATAATGATGATGATGATGACGTTGATGATGCTAATCATAAACATGATTATAATCATGATATTGTTGGTATGGTACTCATGATAGTGATGATGATAATAGTGATGTGTCTGATGACGATGATGCTAATGATGGTTATACTAATGATATCAATGAATATCATGCTGATAATTTTCATGATAATGATGATGGTGATTGTAATGACAATAATAATGACCATGATGTTCATATTAATGATGATAATAATGATAAATATTACGATGATATGGAAAAAAATTATAAAGATGTTGATCATAATAATAATTGCGATGATGATGATGATTATGATGATCATGCTAATGATTATGATAGTAATGATGATGATGACAATGATTATAATGTTGATGATAATGTTAACGATGATTTTTGTCATGATAATATCGATTAAAATGATAATAACGATGATAATGATGATTATACTGATCATAATAATAATTATTATGAAGATAATAATAGGAGGATAGAATAGGAAAGGAAATAGTAAGGCTCCACCTCGCCCTACTTTGTGGTGCTCTTCCTGCATGCCCGGAACCTACATATTTCTCGTCATGTCGGTGAAGCCAATCCCGGGGAAGATGTAGGTAGCTCCTCCTTTAGGAAAGGAATTTTATGGATAGGAGTGGGAATGCAGCATTCGGAGTGAGCGTATTAGCATTGACATGACGATTATTAGGGAACATGACGGAATCGACAGGACGGGAGATAACAATGACGATGGTGATGACAATTGTAGTGATGATGATTATTTTAATAAAAAAATTATAATTATGATGATGAAGTTTGTGAAAATGATAAAAGTAATGAATTTTATGATGATGCTGATGATGGTGATGATGATGTTGTTAATAATGGTCATGATGATGATTCTAAAAATGATGTAAGAAAATAATAATGATGACGATGAGAATAAAAACTATAAGAATGATGACAATCATGGTGTATGTGATAATATTAATGATCACGATGATGGTAGTGCTTATGACGATGATGATGATCGTGGAGATAATGATGATTACAATGCCGATAAGATTTGAATTAAAATCATGATGATAATGATATTGGTGATGGTTATGATCCTGATTATGATGATGTTGATGATAATTATTATGATGATTATGGTCATGAAGATGATGATGATGATGATACAAGATATGTTTATAATAGTGATGTGTGTGATGATGATAATGATAGTGGTGATGATAATAATGATATTAAGGATGATGGTGATAATGATAATAATTGTTTTAATAATGACAATATTCATGATGATAATGATGATGATGATCATTATCGTAATGATTATGATGGTGATGATGATGATTATGATGAAGCTGATAATAGTGACGTAGATAATGACGATAGTGATGATAGCGATGACGCTCTAAATAACAATGATAATTATGTTTATGATTATGAGATGATTAGGATTATATTATGATGACGTTTATTATGATTATAATGTTGATTATGATTAATATGATAATAATGATGATAATCTAGTTGGCGATGTAAATAATAATGATAATGATTTTTATAATATTTATGATGATAAAAATGTTGACGATGATGATTTTAATGATGAACCTTATCATTTTTATGAATATAATGACGATAATGACGGGAATAGTTGTGATGATGATGATATTATTGATGATGACGATAATGATAATAATCATTATGACGACAAGTGTGATGCTAATATTGTTACTGATGACGATGAAAATGGTGCTGACGTTGTTAACGATGGTGGTTATGTTGATCATTAAAATGATGATGATACCATCAATAATAATGATGATAAGAAAATCGATGATAATGGCAATGTTACTGACGATAATGATGATAAAAAAGATAATAGAGATGATATCAATAATTATTGATTATAATGCTGATGATAATAATGATGACGATCATTATGGTAATGAAGAAGTCAATGATGAAAATGATGATCACTAAGATAATGAAGATAACAATGATATTGATGATCATGATCATGATAAAAGTAATGATGTTTGCGATGAGTATGACGATGAATATGGTAATGATGATGCTGATGATCATGGTGATAATGATGATAATAATCATTATCGTGAAGACAAAAGTATGAAGATTATAATAATGATAATTATGATAATGCTAATACTCATTATCAAGTTGTCTTCTAATATCGTTACTAGTGAAGTCTATAATAGTTATGACAATGTAAATAATAAATCTGATAATGATTATGAGAATAATGATGATGATGATAATTATGATAAAAATGATGATGATAATGATCATGATAAAAGTTATAAACATAATAATGATGATGATGATGCTAATGATTATGATAATTACAATGATGATAAAGAAGATGATGGTGATGATAATGATGATAATGATGATAATGATAATGATGATAATATGGTCGATGCTAATGATTATCATGATTATGATGTTTATATTGATGATAATCATGGCGAAGATAATAACGATGGTGATGATGTCGATAAATGTAATTCAGTTTATGTTAATGATGATAATAATAGTAATGACGATGTCAATGAAGATAATGATGATCATGAATATATTAATCATAGCGATGATTATGATGATTAATAAAATCATCATAATAATGATGATGATGATAAGAATGATAATGATTAAGTTTATAAAATTGATAAAAATGATGATGATAATATGATGCTGATCATGTTGATGATACGGATGATGATGGTCATGACGGTGTCAATGATAATAACAATAATGATGTCTGTGATAATAATAATAATGATGATGTCGATAATGATGCCAAAAATGATGATAACAATAATATTAATGATGATAATAATTAGGACGATGATTGTAATGCTTATATTATTTATGATTGCAATTATGATAGTGATGACGATGTCAATGATGTAAATGATAATAATTATAAAATTAATGTTGTTGATGATGATGAAGATAATTATGATCGTAATAATGATGATGAGAACAATGATCATAATGATGATAATGATTATCATGAAGATAATGATGATGATGATTATGATGATAATGATGATGATGATGATTATTATCATGATGATGATGGTGTTGATGATGATGATGATGAAAAAGATAATAAAAATGATAGTAATAATTTTTAAGATGATTGTGATGCTATTAATATTGATCGTGACGATGATAAGGGTGATAACGATATTAAGAATGATGATTATGATTATGATGATAATGATAATGATAAGGATTATGATGCTGATGATCATAATGATGTCGGTGATGATAACTATGATTGAGTTGATTTTGTTGACGATGTCAATAATGATGAAGATGATGTAGTTGATAATAATGATGATGATGATGAAGATGATGATAATGATGATGACGATAAAAATCTTAATCATAATGATAATTATAATGATAGTTTAAATAATTATGATGATGACGAGAATGATAAAATTGATATTGATATTAATAATGATAAGGATGATTATGACAATGATGATGATGATAATGATGATGATGATGATGATAACGTTAATGATGACTATGATATTGCTGATGATCAGAGTAGTTGTAATAATTATAGCAATAACGATGATAATGATGGTTATGATGATTATGAACATAAAGATGATGATGATGATAATAAAAGATATGATGATAATAGTGATGTTTGTAATGATGATAATGATGGTGGTGATGATGATAATAATATTGAGGATGATGGTGATAATGCTAATGATTGTATTAATAGTGACAATATTGATGATGATACTGATGATGACTATTATTATCGTAAATATTATGATGATGATGATCATGATGTTGATGATGTTGATAATAGTGACGTTGATGATGCTGATAATGATGATAGCGATTATGATCTCAATAACAATAATTATGATGTTTATGATTATGTAGATGATGAAGATCGTATTATGATGACGATTGTTATGATTATAATGATGATAATGATTAAGATTATAATAATGATGATAAAAATGAAGTAGAGGATGCAAATAATAATGATAAAGATTTTTGTTATATTTATGATGATAGTGGTGTTGACGATGATGATTATAAAGATGACCTTGATCATCATTATGAATATAATAATAATAATGATGGAATTAGTTGTAATGATGATGATTATTATATTGATGACGATAATAATAATGATAATTCTTACGACAAATTTAATGCCGATAAAAATGGTGATGTCGATGTCAATGACGGTGATGATGCTGATCATGAAAATTATATTATGCACATCAATAATAAGGATGATAATAAGGTCGATGATGATGGAAATAATACTGACGATAATGATGATAGAAATAATAATAGTGATGATAACAATAATTTTGGCGGTAATTATGATGCTGATGATATTGATGATGACGATGAAAATAGTACTAAAGATGTCAATGATGATAATGATGATCCTTAAGATATTAGCGATAATAAGGATAATTATGATCATGATCATGATAATAATGATGATGTTTGCAATAATTATGACGATGATTATGGTAATGATAATGCTAATGATGATGGTGATAATAATAATGATGATCATCATCGTAATGTCGTAGGTATGATAATTATAATAATGATGATTGTAATAATAATAATAGTCATTATAACGTAACCTGCTGATAACGTTACTGATGATGACGACATTAATGGTTATGACAATGTCAATGACAATAATGATAATGATTGTGAAAATAATGATGATGATGGTGATTATGATCATGATGATAATATTGATGGTGATGAAGGCGCAGATGATGACGATGGTGATGTCAATAAATATTATGCTGATAAAGACGATGAGGATGACAATGAAGATGATAAGATGATATTACTGAAAATATCAATGATAACAATGATGGTGATGATGACGATTATCATTATAATAAAGATGATCATAATTAAGTAGCCGATAATGATGATGATGTTGATAAAGATGATAATGTCGATGCTGATGGAGATGATGTTAATGATAATGATGATAAGCATGATGATGATTAGGATAATGATGATAAAAATGATGATACTATCGATAATATAAATTATGACGATAAATATGATGCTGGTAATAATGATGATGTAGATGATAATAGTGATGACGATGGTAATGATGATGGTGACGATCATAAAGATGATGATACATAACGTGATCATTATGATCATGATAATGAGAAAAATGATGATAATGATGTTTGTGATGATGATGAAGTTGATTGTAATAATGATGGTGATGATAATGATGATGATGATGATCATGACGATGGTGTTAATAATAAGCATGATATATGATGATGATAGTGACGAGTGTGATAATGAAAATATTAAAGATGGTGAAGATTATCGTTATGATAATGATTATGCTGATGATGATGATAATTACGATTATAATGTAAATGATGATAATGATTGCCGTATTGATGTTGGTGATATTGATAATGATAATGGTGATGATGACAATGGCGTTAATGACGAGGATGGTGATGATAATGATGATAATAATTACAATGATGATGATGATAATGATGATTATATTGATAATGATGATATATATAATGATAATAACAATTATGACGATGATCTTGATCGTGATAATATTAATGATGACGATGATAATAGTGATGACGATGTCATTGATGATAATGACCATTATTCTAAAATTAATGTTTATGATGATGATGAAGATGAAGATAATCCTAATAGTGATGATGATTACAGTGATAATGATCAAGATTTTGGTGATAATCATAATGGTCATAATAAATATTATGAAGATACTGATGATGATGATTATGATAATAATGATCATGATAATGATTATTACGATGATGATGATAGTGGTAATAATGATGATGAAAAAGATCATAAAAATGATGGTAATAATCATCACAATGATTGTGATGCTGAAAATATTAATCATGACGATAATGATGGTGATAACGATGTTAATGATGATGATGATAATTATGATGATGATTGGAATAATAATGATAATAATGCTGACGATTATGATGACGTCAGTGATAATAATCATGACAGAGATAATTTTGTCGACAATGTTAATAATGATGAGGATGATAAAGATGATAATAATGATGATAATGATGGTGATGATAATGATGTATATCATAATGATGTTTATGATGATGCTGTTGACGATACTGATGATGATGATGATGGTTATTATGCTAAAGATAAAGATGATGACAATTATAACTATAAAGATATAATGACAGAGCTGATGATGTGTATACATGATGATGATGATGTTGATGGATATGACGATAATAATCTCGATAGTGATGACGATAAATTTAATGCTTATAATGTTGATAATTATGATTATAATAGTGACGACGATGTCAAAGACTATGATGACGATCATTATGATGATGATGATAATGATGATGATAATCATAAGAATAATGATGATGATTTTGATGATAAATATGATTATCATAATCATCAGGATAATAAAGATGATATAAATGATGACTATGAGGATAAAAATGATATTTATGATGATAAAAACGATGATAATGACATCGATAATGATAATAATAATGATTAAAATGATGATGATCATCATAATGATGATGACGTCAATAATAATAATCATGATAATGATGAACGTTAGGAATTGTTTTGATGGTGATGCTATTAATGATAATGATAAAGATAATCATAATAAAAATTATGAAGATGATTGTGAAGCAAAAAAATATTACTGATGATGATGATAATGGTGATGACGATGTCAATAATGATGACAATAATTATAAAATTAATGTTGATGAGGATTATGAAGCTAATGATGATGCTAATAATGATGATGATGACAATAATGATGATGAAGATTATGGTGATTATTATAATACTGATGATGATTATCATTAAGATAGTGATAATGATGATAATAATTGTGATGATAATAATGATAATGATGGCGACTGTAATAATTCTGATCATGATAATGATGATGAAGATAGTTACAATAATGATGTTAATGATGACAATGATTAAAATAACGTCGATGATGATGACGATGATGGGGAAGACGATGTCTCTAATTATAGTGATGATTTTGATAATGATGATGATGATGGTATTACATCGGTAATAATAATTATTATGATTATGATGGTGAAGATAATTGTGGTAAAAATAATTATGATTCTGATTATGATGGAGATGCCGATGCTAATGCCTATAAATATGTATTCAAAGATAGTAATAATGATAATAATAATCTTAATTATAGAGATAATGAGAATGTTGATTATGATAATGATCATGCTGATTATGATGATGACGTCGAAGGTGATGATGATGACGATGATGATGATGATCATGATGATGATGATGATGATGATGATGATGATGGTGATGATAATATTAATTATGACTATGATCGTAATACAAATAATTAAAATGATGATTAGAATGGTGACGACAATCCTAATAGTAATGATGATGATCAAGAAAATAGTGATGATGCTGATAATGACAATAATAATGTTAATAAGGTGGATTATGATGATTAATATTACAATGATTTTATGATAACGATGTTAATAATAATAATGATGATGATGTCGATTATAATGATGGAAATATTGATTATATTAAAGATGACTATGATTAAGGTTATGATGATGATAATGATTCTGATAATGATGATGATTTTGATGATACATGGGATGATAACAATAACGATGGCAATGAAAATGATGATGGTAACGATGATTATAACTATGATGACAATGATGAGAATAGCGATGATAATGACGATGATAATAATAATAACGTCTATTATGATGATTATAATGGTGTTGATGGCGAAGACGATGTTTATGATTATAATGATAATTTTGATGATGATAATGATAATCACTTGAAGATAATTATTATTATGATTATTTTGATGATTATAATAATAATGAAAAAGATGATTATTATGATGATGATGATAATCATAAGGATGATGCTCTTGATTGTAATGATTAAGATAATGATTCTGATGACAGTGATAAGAATGATGAAGATACCGATCATATTAGAGATGATGTTGATTATAACGATGATAATGATGATGATACTCATAATCATGGGGATATTAGAAATAATAATGAACATTATAATGTTTATACTGATAATTAATATTATAATAAGAATGCAATTGATCCTGGTCATGATGATGATAACGATAAGAAAAATAATGATTACAGTGATGATACCAATGATACTGATGATGATAATGATAGCAATGATGATTATAATAATCATGATAATGATTATTACGTCAGTGATGATAATGATAAAGACGACACTGATGATAACGATGATAATGATACTCATGATGATGACAATGATTTTAAAAAAATGACAATGATTATGATGCTGATGATGGTGATGATAACGATGATGCTGGTGATGAGAATGTCAATGAGGACGATGATTATCATGAAGACAGTAACGACGACGATTATAATGATAATGAATAAGATCATGATCATAATGATGATATTGATGAAAATCATGATGATTATGATAATAATGATGATAAAAATGATGATGATAGTATGATGCTGATCATGTTGTTGATGCTGATGTTGATAAAGACGACGATGTCAATTGTGATGGAGATAATGTTTATGTTAATGATAATAATGATTCTGATAATGATCATGAGAATGATGATGATGAAAATAATGATTATGTTGATGATTATGATAATGATGAAAATTATAATTATCATCAGAATAATAAAGATGATAGAAATGATGATGATGAGGATAAAAAATATAATATTCTCGATGATAATAACGGTTGTGATGATAATGACGATGTGATTGATGATTTTGATAATGATTCTTATGACATTGATGATTATAATGATGACAATGATGTTGATAATAATAATGATGTTATCGATGATAACAATTATACTAATAGTGATAACTATGACGAAAATGATGACAATTGTGATGATAGTAATAATAATAATTGCGAATTTTTTAATAGGTTAGACATTGCTAGTAATGGTGATGATGAAGATAACGATGAGAATGAAGCTTATTATATTGATAATAATGATAATAATGGAGATTGTGATGTCTAAGGAATTGACGATGATGATGATAACAATGATAATTATGATGATGACGATGATGATCAAAATAATAATAATGATCACGATGATTAGAAGGATGATGATGATGTTGATGATGATGACGATAAGGAGGAAAATAATATTTATGATGATTATAATGATGGTTGTTGTGACGATGGCGATGACGATAGCAATGATAATATTATTCATGTTAATGGTGATGATGATAATGATGATGATGATGGTGACGATGATAATGATGGCAATAATTATGATTATAATGACGATAATGTTGGTATATTCATGATGATCATGATAATGATTATGATAATGATGATGATGAATACGATGGTGATGATAACAATAATGATCATCATGTTGACGATAGTGATACAAATTATAATGATGGTTATGACTTATATAATCATAATGATCTTGAAAATAATAATGATCATAATGATAATGATGATTACGATAGGACTGATAATAATCATAACGATTATCATTATGATTTTGATGACTGTAATCATATAAATGCTGACGAAGATGATCCTTAAGATGATGATGATGATTATGATGTTTATAATAGTGATGTTAGCGATGATGATGTTGATGATGATGATAAGGATGCCGATCATAATGAAGATAATGATGATGATGGTGTTTATAATGACGATGATGATGGTTAGTAAGGGCAATTACTATTCCTCAAGTATAAATATAGAATGCGATCTTTTGAAATAATTATGTACTTTATCGGTCTGTGGCTCTTAGGTGCGTGTGTATGTGTTCGTCAGAGCAATAAGACTACTTCTCTGTCGTGTTTGTACGTGGAATGTAATGAGACATAGGCGCTGAAAAATGAGGAATAATAGGTGTCTGCATATGTGAGTGTGGGGCTTGTGGGTAATAGTTACGTCGATATAGGGGGACTTTCTCTCTTGCTCCGTTGATCTGGCACCAATTAGACAGTCTCTGGACAAGTTTAGCGACAATTGTGAATTCTAGCCAGCGAGTCTAAGTTTACGTTGAATAAAGTATTATTGTTATCATTTCAAAATAGTTAATTAAATGTTAAATACAAAGTACCTGTCTTCGTTTTTTTTTGTAACCAGAACAGTGCCCAATCAAGTTAAAAGAGAAAAGAAAACAAGTTGCATTTAAATTTCAGTGACACGAGTAGAATTCATTTTTCTCTCTTTCAATCTGCGATCCTCGGCACTTTCCGATCTGTTTATTCATCAGCTTGCCTTAAATATATCGGCACCACTAAATTTTATGGTCCTTCGAGCTATATGAGCTGTGGGTATCGCGCGTAAAAATTGGTAGTGAGGGGCGGGCATTTCGGCCGTTGTAACATTTTTATGCTTAAAATCACGGCCGTGTTGACAACAACGTTGGCCTTCGCAGATCGGTGCCACGCATGACGTCACCGCCGGGCGCTGGTGGCAAGAGCAACATCATCGTACGTACAGTGATTACATGCTAGTCAGGACAGGGACTGTTAAAGAATGAAAGGGATCGTAAAAGAGAAAGACACAGACAGTGAACGATAGTGTAGGAATCGCGAAAGCAGTGAACGCGAGAAAGAGACGGAGCGATTACAGCTGAGATAGTGCTTGTGTAAGTGTACTGCGTGAGTGCTGTGGCACGTTGAGTTGACTAGATTGTGCTGAATCGGAGCATTGATTGCAACGGGCATGGAAGCAGCGCTAGAGACGATACTTGCGCAGCAAAAGCGAACGCTCAAGCTGCTAAGTAATTTTAAAGATAACACGACTAAATCTTGGGCAGTCGATGCATTTACTGTTCAAGACTATGAATCGCGGGGATGTTTTTTCGAGTCTTATTGGCAGCAGTTCACACAGCGTGACATGTCTCTACCTGAACATCGGAACAGTTTAAGACAAACAAAAAGATTGCTATTTAGAGGCTCGATCTTAGCTTGCCTCCAATGCAGAGAGGCTTAGAACGGCTCAGAGGACGCAGCCCAGAGTAAATCCATCTTAGGTGAGGCAGCAGACATCGTTGGAGCACATCCAGTTATCTTAATTTAACGGCGAAATAACAAAATGGGAACCATTTAAGGAGCAGTTTACGTCGCTGGTAATTATTGATGCCATGATGTTAAACGTAATCAAGCTACAGCATCTCATCAATTCGCTGGAAGGCAAAGCGGCAAGAGAAATATTCAGTCTATCGGTAGTGGGCTCTAACTTCGCGGCGGTGTGGGACGCGCTGTGTGCGCGTTTCCATAATAAACACTTGCGCTTTACGGTTCAGTTACAGGGACTGTCGGACATGCTGTCGGCCAGGGAGGAGACACCTTATCATTTCAACATGCTTTTTAGCACAACCAAGCAGGCCGTCAATACTTTTGAGGAGTTGGGGTGGCCAGTAGACAAATGAGATGATTTATTAGTTTTCCACATTGTAGGCAAGGTGGCGTGCCAAACAAGACTGGATTGAGCCCGAGACGTCGAGACGCTGGGCACGGCCTTTCCGTCTTTTGGGCAGCTTTCATCCTTTCTGCATGACATGATAGGATCAGAACTCTGGACTGGCTGGCATCGGAGCAATGGGCGCCCTGAGGCTCCAAGCACACGTGGAGTGGTGGCAGCGCAGGCAGCGGGAGCCGCAGAGTTGGTCAGGGAAAGACTGTTGCTCACGTAACCGTGCCCTCGGTTTGGTATGTGACGCCGACCAACTGCGTGTTGTGCGGAGCAGAACACCAGCTATGAAGTCGTGGCTCCTTCAGCGCCATGACTGCATCAGAGAGCCAGGAGCACGAAGTCAAGCACCGGCTGGTCTTCAACTGCTTGGCCGAGGGGCATCGAGCGGCTAGCTGCATAATTCAAAGCTGGTGCAAGGTCTGTGAGGCTAGGCACCAAACTACGCTGCATGGAGGTATGGATTCACGCAGGGGAGATGAGCACAAGGAGACAAGCGATGGTCCGGCGTTAGCAGGATGCCATGCAGCAATCACTTCACTCATAGCCGAGGAAGCTGAACAGGGCGTTCTGCTCGCTACGGCGTGTGTGGTTCTTGAGCACGAAGGAGCCCGAGTCTCCGTGCGAGCGCTCCTGGACACCGGATCAGAAGAGTCCATCGGGTTGGAGCACGTGGTCCGAATGCTGTCGCTGCAAGGAAGTCCAGCAGTGGTGGCTATTCAGGGCATACGACAGGGCTTGGACATAGTGTCACATCATTCTGTCTCATTCAAGTGGCGATCAAATCAAGACTCACATTTTGATTTGCAGATTTCAGCCCTGGTTTTGCGGAGCGTTGAATCAGTACTTCCAAGCTCGAGGGTAAACGTGTCAGGGCTGCCCCATCTGCAAGGACTTTGGATGGCGGATTTACACTGCGGCTCCCCAGGCCGTGTCGATGTGGTCCTAGGTGCTAGAGTTTGCGCCCTTGTGATCAGAGAGAGCTTACGCGTAGGTCCCCCAGGTCAGCCCACTGCTATCAATACGGTCTTTGGGTGGACTTTTGTGGGTGCTATCCGAGTGGCGGGCGAGAACCGGAATTCAACTGCCTTGGTTGCACACGCCTAGGTTGACCATGAGCT
>JAPYYV010005533.1:0-15287 GCA_030522625.1 Copidosoma aretas | reverse complement strand
ATAGTACGGACATGCACATTGCTTTAATTATTTCACTCCAAACATTAACTCTTGGTGTTTCACACAATAATAAACATTTAATCCAGCACAGTACATGTTTGATTATTGATTGACGTTAAAATTATAAGTATATTAAAATCCATGTGCCTTAAAAAAAATAAAACGGCAGATCAGCCTCATAGACTGTCTCACAGATGGGCCCTTTACCTTAATCCGTATGCTGCCATGCACGTTGACCGAAAGTTCTCGAAGACGTTTGCCAGCCGCAAAACGTCGGTCTTCAAGTACAGATCAGAATACTCTCTTAACGTTTGAATCTGTAATGTTCTTTAAACATTCTTCGCGTGTTAGTAGTCTGAATCTGATATTTTATAATCAGTCAACTTGCTGTGAAAATCATTTTGGGATGGTAGCTCTCTTTCTCTTAGTTTCTCTAGGGAGCTGACATAGTCGAGTGGGAATACTCCCTTCCTCAGCAAAAGCTTCGTCTGTTCCTCACTATATACATGCTGAAATTTACTGCTGGTTATGTCACACTACTCAAAATACGATGCTAATTTTTCCCAGGAGGAGTAAATGAATCAAAACGAATCGATAAATTGAAAATAGATATCACTGCCCTATATGTGCTTCATAAATGAAATGTACTTCTCCTTGTTCTCAGCTGTAAGGTTGACCCGTCCCTTGAAGTCTTCACTCGTGGCTAACTCTTTGATTATAAAGTGTGAGTCGTAGCCGGTGAGATTATGAAATACCACTGGTATGAAACTCGAATTCTTGTAATGGACGTTGCAACTTTCGTATGCAGCACCTCTGAATTTTCCTGTCAAATGGCAGTGATCTCGTACTTTCTTCTGATTTTTCCCGAACGAGCCACCTAAATGTGACAAGCTTTAACTCATCCTCTTCTGCTAGAGTCAATTTCATTGGTCGTGGATTCTCATATAATTCTTGCAGGTTACTTGCAATAGCTTTTAGTTCTCGAATGAACGACTCTGCTGGAGTTTCCGCATCATCTTCTCTTAGGTAACTCTTGGAAACGGATTGGCTCTCATCGAAGCTGCATTTCATATAATAGCCTATACTAAGCTCAAGAATAGGCTTAGCGCAAATTGAATGAATACCATAGCCCCAACTTTACTTCTCAGGAATAGAGATCAATGGATAGTGCTAATAGCTCTGTTCTCAACGAGGTCGTTTGACTGAACGAGCCTCTTTGTGTTTTTCTCGAGCCTTTATACCCTTGACTTATCATCACTCTTTAAAGTGCAGGGGAAAGGAGTGGAGGTAGTGAGGTAGGGGAACGGTGGGGGGAATAGAGACAGTAGGTTGGAGCTTAGGGTGGAGAGCTCAGTCAGTTGCTGGAAGTCGTAGTGGATGGACGTATCTGTTCACGAGATCCCTCACCACTGCTAAATATTACGTAGTGTGGGGGTAGAGGGAAGGGGAAATTGGTGGAAAGAATGGGGGTTAGGAGTGGGGATAAGTCGTTAGCATATGAGGAGAATTGCTGAAGCTGCAGAGCTCAGTTGACTACGAGCTCGCCAAGAGATCAGACTTCTTTTATCATGGACTATATCGTTGATGTTCAGGGCTTAAAAAGGTCCTCAAATATTTTTATTCCTATGAAGCTTGTTATTTTACCTCTGAAAGAAAATGCTATGCCTATAGTATTCCATTTCCCTGCTCCATGTTAATTGTCTAAGCTCTTACGTAACGAACGCATGGTTAATGCTTGGCTTGATAGAAACTTGCATGGGATACGCTGGAATTCTGGAAGTACATCCTTATACAGAGGAATTTTTATCGTTTGGTATTTTTTAAAGGATGACAAGAATATTTACGTCAAGGGTTTCGAGAAAAAGAATTGGCTGAAATAAATCCTGTCAGAACAGTAAGTACTATGTAAAATTTATCGTTTGAATTCAATTAATCATTGCTTTTTATCTTTTAGTCATGTTTGAAATACCAAAGACTTGGGGTGCCCCGCTATCGGCAAAACAACTACCAATTATAAGGCATGTTTTGATCATCAATTATGCACAAAAGCTGCTTGTTCTTTAAAAAATGCTTCTGCTCTAAACGACTGGCTGCTCACTTCAAGAGACACAGTCGATATAATTAATAATGATGTAGTAAACTCTGAAGATGATTTGTAAAATTTTATAATAAATATAAAAAGAAAGTTTAAAGCAGAGGATAATATAAGGTCGTTCTTCACAGGTGGGGGTGGGGTAGGGCCCCAACCACTTTTTTTTTCATACAAAAATATTGTTCATCATAAGTTAAAATTTGGAAAAATAAAAGATCTACTTTATATATTAACTAGTTAGAGAGGTAGAAAAGTGTCTGATTCAGCGAGAAATCCTGAAAAAAATCGATCATAACTGCTGAGCACAATAATTTAAAAACCGTATGCTTAATACTATAAGTAAACTGACTACCATGTTTAAAAAAGTAACAGTTTTCAAGTTTTAGCTTTCCAGGTTAAAACTATCATGATAATGAAAAGTAGAAAGATAGCTATATAGTGGAGACTGCATGTGCAGTGCATCACAGTGTATCTGTAACTCAACTACTATCTTAAATGATCAAAAATCTCTTAGAGAGTTAGCACAAAATATGTTGGATTATTTTTGCAATAAAAAAACTGCTGCCAATAAATTAGCACAAAGCTTCTTCAACAATATTATTCTGCGATCATTTAACAAAAAAAAATAAATAAAATATGAGAATGATTTAAAATGTGGAAAGAAGCAATTTTCATGCTCCATGATGTGAAATTATTTCGAAAATAACAATATAATTTTTACCCGAATAGTACAAAAAATATTGTTAATATTTTTGTGAATTTAAAACAATTGAACAAATAATTAGAACTTAGTACTATTTTGGTAAATGTGATATAATCATATTGTAGTTAAAATATTAATAAATTATATAAAGATATTTAGTTATCTATAGAATATAACTATGATGAAATCAAATTTAAATGTTTTTCACTCCAAACACAGCATAAACAGTTATTTTAGCATTATAAATTGTTATAACAACCTTGATGGGGTATAAAATGTCAAATCTTTTATTGAACCTATATAAGAATGTAAAAAAAAGCATTTGGAGCCCTAGATCATAAAAATAATTTGGAGGGTTTCTGAGATATGACTTATTAAAAAAAAATTGTAGATTCTCTTCAATAAATAAGGGCATAAAGTAAAAAAAAATTTTAATATTAATTGAGGCTGTTTTAATGCTTTATGAGATAGAACTATTAAAGCAATCTATTTTTAATTTTCTTTAAATCTTGGTATTTTTTAAATAAAAACTAAACAAAATATTTTATTAAAACTATTTAAAACGTTGAATAAGGCTATTTGAATGCTATATCGGAAGTTACTATTCATAAATTCAAATAAAATTCTTTTTACCTTTCAAAAGTAAAAAATATGTTTTTTTACAGTAAAAATCGTTATAAAAACCTTAATAAGGTATAAAACTTTAATTTTTTTTTCGAGCCGCCATAAGTGAGAGAAAACAAAAATTTTAATCCCAGTATCATTGAAATCTAACGTTAGGTTCCTGAGATATGACTGATTACATACACACACACACGTACAGAGAATTTTTCTAAAAATGGTATTTTTTCATTCTATACACTATATAAAACATTTCTAACTTATTTCTAAAAAAAAATTTTTTAACGATACACAGCTTTTTCTGTGAGGAAGCGAAAATTTAGTTCAATGATAAATATTTTATTTTCAAAAGGTGGTGGGAAGCTTTAACCGCGCCTACTACCTCAGCAGTCCAACCATTATCCACTGACTGCTCCATTGCCTTTTTTTTTTTTGTAATTTTGATTCTGAACTTTTAAGGATAGGGAAGGGATCCAAAAGGAAGCTTACGTTTGCCCAAATTTTTTTCTACCTCCCCTTCCACATCAACAACGTCTACTTCTCCTTCCTCCTCCACATCAACCACCTCCCCCTCCTCTTCCACTTCAACCACTTCTCCCTCCCCTTCCCCATCAACCACTTCTCCCTCTTCTTCCACATCAACCACTTCTACTTTTCCCTCCTTTTCCTTTTCCACAAAAAGTGGAAGTGATACATTTGATGTGAGGATTTTATCCCCCCAATCTTCTAATTCAGTTGAAAACGTCATCATCATCATCGCTATTCAAGGGCTCAGGGTGAGATTGCTGATCCATTCTCCGAAAGATAATGATAAATTGTTATGCATATATATATATATACATGTTGTATCATTATAGAGACAATACTCACAATTACTTTAAAAGCAATAGAAAATAGTACAGAGCTTTAAACAGAATGATCTGCTCTTTACTAAGTTACTGAGACGAATGATGCCCCCCTACTATAAGTGCGGCCTTCTATTCTCTCCAGAGAGACCACTTCACCATAGATAATCCCCTTCACTTTTAAGAGGTATGGATGACACCACCCAATGCTCTCGAAAGTAGTTAAAATTAAACTCTACAGAATAATCTGCTCTTTACTGAGTTACAAAGACGAATGATACCTTCCCACTATAAGCGCGGCCCTTTATTATCTCTGGAGAGACCCCTCCACCATAGAAAATCTCCTCTACTTTTAAGTGGTATGGATAATCTTATCTAATGATTTTGGAAGCTGTTTAAATTAATCTCCATATCATTAAAAAGATAGAAGTATTCTTACATTGTAGATCACATGCAGTCAAAATACAAAAATTAATAATTAAAAATTAATTAACAATTGATCTTTCTTAAAAGTTTTATTCATAAAAATTAAATGGCTTTGTATTACTATTTACATAAATGATATATTTTGTTTACACAGTTAACAGAAAGTAATGGTTTTGTTTATACATAAACAAATGTCATTCCTTTTTCTTTTCTTTCAAACTTTTTAGGCGAGCTAATTTTCTTACACATGGATCTTCGTTGGTGCATCAGTTATTAGAATGGTCCTCTTACTTTATTAACCTAAGACGAAAAACAGTATGTGAATTTATAAATTTTACAATTTTATAACAATTGAATTAATTTTTACATTGATATTATGTAATGGACGTCGCGCGTCGTTGGACGAATAGTTCTCAAACCGATTGTAGTCGAGATGGCTGCTGCTTTAGTTGTTGCTGCTGCTGAACTAGTTGCACTGGCTGCTACTGATATTGCTGCTGCAGTTGTTGAGCTGGCTGCTGAACTACTTGCACTGGCTGCAGCTGAACCAGCTGCTGATATTGCTGCTACAGTTATTGAGCTGGCTGCTGCTTTAGTTGTTGCTGCTCAACCAGCTGCTGATCTGGCTGCTGCTGTAGTTGTCAAGCTGGCTGCTGCTGAACCAATTGCACTGGCTGCAGCTCCACTAGATGCTGCTGATCTTGCTGTAGTTTTTGAGCTGGCTGATGTAGTTTTTGCTGCTGCTGTTGTAAAAATAAAAATTATACGAAGATGATATCGATTTGAAGAAAAAACAGCTAAATGACTTACTTGATATGAAAGTAATGGTAAAGATAAATCAATACAATCAAGTTTTTTTCTGTTTGGTCTAGGATTCTTTCCATAAGCATCAATGGTCTATGCTAAATTTTAAAAAAAAATGTCAGAATCTTCATTTTTCATTTGTACAAAAATATTTACCTTTGAAACTATCTGATAAGTACATAATTTTTCTTCTTGTTCTAAAATCATAGAAGGTTGAGTAGGTATAACTAGAAGCTGGAAAATTATAATTTAATTTTGATTTAATTTTATTTACATGATAAAAAATTTCATAACAATACAAATATTGACCTCTGTCACAAGATAATATTAATGAGCATCGTAATACAGCTTACGAAAAGGAAACGGAGCAGTAGGCTCATCCATGACCGGATCTATTTTCTTAACTTGCTCACTCATGATATTCAGCTGATTAACAGTCTTGGGTAAGCCTATCAGTATTCTCACGTTATCTATTTCAAGCTTAGATGGTAAAATGCATGCACTAGTGGTTGCATCTGATGGTGTAGGATAAACATTAGGGGCTCCTGACAAGAATTTTAAAGTTGCTGTGCACGAAGCAGTATTTGTTAATGATCCAGCTGATTGATGCTGATTCTTATCAAGCTCAGACTCATCAGACGATAAGTTAAGATCATACGTAAGCAGATCCAATAATTAGAGGGAGTCAGCAAGCGGAGAATGCTTTTTCTAAGTTCTACGCTTGATGACCCTGAGCGTATCAAGCCTGCTCTGGCTGTTTCCAGAGTAAGTTCTGGGCTTGACGAACTCGATGACTCTGTGCTTGACGAACTCGATGATCCTGAGATTACTGAGCTTGATGATGACGACATTGTTAGTGATAATAAAATAACCACCTTAAACAATTATTACAATATCAGTACATGACATTTTACACCTGATTTTTCTAGATACTTACTATGCGAATGCTGCTGAGTTATCTTCAATAAATATCTGCGTTGTGCACCTTGTAACACCAGTAGAGTAAATAAAGAGGGTGATTTAAGATGGCTCTAGCATGCAGCAGCACATCATTAATAAGCACTCCTCATAATTAATATACCAGCAAGATAAATATGGTGACAAAGAAAAATCTTCAACAGCTGACATCAGAGTGAGTGCACAAATAGAAAAACTTGGTGACGAGCACAACGCAGAATGGATTTTGCACAGTGTGACAGCAATGTCGTTGACGAGACGAAAGTTGACTGCAACAGTTGAAATGCTTAGCAGTAGCAGTATTATTGTAACCTCAATGCAGTAAAACAAGATAGAGAATCTGTTGGCAGCAACAACAACGGGAAAATTTTGATAGACTGCATGTAAATAAAGTAGCACTGACGGTTAGCGTATATACAGGTGCACAAAAGCAACGAGAAGGCCGTAGACAACGACGTCATCAACGAGACGAAAGAGCACGTACACGAGGTGGACGAGACGAAAGCGTGCGACTCTACACAGGTACACAGCTGCAAGGAGGAGGGTAACGATGAGACAGAGATGACTGAGACGTGCACGAACGTCGTGAATCTGCACGCACATATGTATAACTGCGCAGTGCGCATAAGATGACAGTTGATAAGGCAGAGCGCTATCCGATGCGCCGGAACGAGCTCACGGGCGTGCTATGGGCTCAGTGGTGAGGGAGGTGAGGGGGAGCGGTGGCCTTGTATCGGCGCGGGACCGAGGTCTGGCCCTATATCCGCTATGTTTACCTACTATCGATATAGCGTGTGACATTAGGCATTTTATTTTAATCGTATGCCAGAATTTAATCAAATTTAATCAAACTCCCTTACTACAACTTGTTTGATTATTAAATATTTATTGTATATAACACAGCCTCCATACTCGATTTTTCAAACATAATTATTTTTAAGCGTGTGTGTGAATGCAATTAAATTATACCCACACATGCATACGCATTGACTTCATACCAAGCAAGTTTAATTTTCTGTTGAAATCCATAATCAGTGCCTCCGTTAAAGAGCGCAACGTGTAGGATAAAACGAATCTCATCCTCTTTTTCCTATCTACCAAATCTTTTCTTTCCTACACTTCAAGCTCTTTAACAGAGGTGCCAAGTATGCATTTCAACAGAGACTTGAACTTGCTTGGTATGAAGGCAATGCGTATGCATGTGTGGGTGCGATTTAATTGCACACGCACACACGCTTAAAAATTATTCCGTTCGTAAAATCAAGTATTCAAGCTAGCCGCGTTCTATAAGTTGAATATTGAATAATCGAACGAGTTGTAGTACGGGAGTTTGATTTAATTTTAATACATATTAACTCTCAATCAGCGGCAGATTTTAGTTTCTTCCGCTCTAGATTAACTATCTCGTGCCACCCTCGATCCACTCTCCACCGTTTCCATGGTTAAGGGTAACCTTAGAACCTATGCATGGAGAAATTTAACTAAAATATTTAAAAAATTTAATTTATTAGCGAATTTTGATTTCACACTTTTTTACGTCGACATTTTAGTTCAGAAAATTTATCAATAATATCATTAAAACCTATACATTCCATAATTTTATGTTCAACTCTAAATAATGCTAGAGAACTTAAGCTTTCTTTGATTCGCAAGCTTTTTGTCAATTAAATTATACTGTTATATAAAGAGATCACAGAGAACATGTCAATATCTTCAGATTGTAACTGTTTTTACATACATCATTAACTCTCTGTAGCAAAAAATTCCAAAACACAACCATGAAAGCTGTCTCTAAACATTCTAATTACTTTCTTAAACCTGCAGCTTCGCATCTTGTAAGTGGTTTTATGGTTTTGTCATTCTAAATATTTTCTTATTGCTTTAAAACAGGGACTAAGAGTCATCAAAAAACCCTTTGAACTTTCTATTGTTACCATAAACGTTTTAAGAATTGTTGAAAAAACTCTTGATATACTAACTTAAAAAATGCGTTTTTTAAAAAACTCCGAGTTCTTTTAAACAATTCAGAAAACTATCCATATTGAATTTAGAAATTTTAAGAGTGTTTAAAAAACTCGTAACCTCTGTTTCAGAAGTAAGTTCCCACAATTTAAATAAACTGTCACAAGCTTTATGTCCAGCTGAAAAGAATATTTTCAATTTTTTAATTCTACGTTTTAGAGATTCTTTAAACTAATGCAAGAAAAAAAATTTTTCCCATGTTTTGCCACCTTCCAAAATATGCTGCCCTAGGCTACAGCCTAGTCAGCCTATAACCTAAATCCGCTGCTGCTCGCAAATACGTCAAACGTTTATTTTTCATGCACTCTTTTGCACGCTAAAGCTGCAGATTCTCTTGTTAACATATCAAAATTCATTCAATAAATCGTCATTCCTAAAAAACTTCTGAAAAGATATAAATAATTTTCTCAAATTATATCTTTAAAAATTGTGTTTCATGAATTTTTAATTAAAAAACTTATTGATTGTTTATTATTGTAAAATAATGAAACTGTTTTGCTTTGCTTCATAAGTCAGATGTTGTGAATAAGTACTTTCGTTTTAAGAGTGTTTCCTGAATACGTACTTTCATATCAGCATATAGGTCATTGATATGAACATCTATACAAAAACTATACTTATTCCCGGAAGAAACTTTTCTCGACAACTGATAGTGGTGCTTCTTCTTCTATGATATAATTAACTATCTTTTTATTGACTAAACTCTCCAAAATAACATTAGGTGAAGTGTACTTGTCAATTATACTTTGTTTTTTGTTAAATTTGAGAATGCCCTTACTTACAGCTTGACCTTCGGTTTCCCTTGCTTTTAAAATACTTTTTTCTAAATCTTCTATTTGTTTGTAAACATTATGTGTAAAATTTTACGAGGGCTTGTATTTTAAAATGTTTAGTAAATGGATCACAGACGTATATTACTTTTTATACACAGCTTGCACTTTAACCTGTATATATTGTTAACTTTCTTACTCAATTCAAAAAAATCAGAACAACCTAGCAATGGAATTGTATTTTTGTCACCACTCATGATTTTTATTACAATGATTACCAAGATAAGAAAATTAAGTGCCAAGGTGATTTGTTACCCGATACGATAAGAGCTATCTGTTGTGGTCCGTCAAACTATGGATAAACAAACAGCTTGCTAGCTTTTATTACTTATCTCAACGTATTAAGATTATTGGAGCCCATTAATAGTGTGAAATATTTTTCATTTAGCAAGCATAAATCAGTCATATACTCAAATCCAGCAAGATGATATGAATTTGAACAACATCTATAATGATTCTCAAACATGATTCCACGATAGGTGAAGATATAATCACATATATAAATGACTATAATGGAATTTACCTATCGAATTTTTTCAACGTTTAACGCGACGCCTCCATACGTGATAGAAATCGCTATACTTTTATAATAGCCCTTATTTCAATAAACATCGAATTTTGATGAATTTCTTTCATATTCATACCAAGTAAATTCAAGTAGTCAAATGAAAATTATTGATGAGACGAAAAAAAAACACCTCTACCCCGGAGTCGAACCGGGGAGCTCCTTCTTGCCGGGAAGGCCATAGGTAAATGCCATTAGAGTCATTTATATATGTGATTATATCTTCACCTATCTTGGAATCATGTTTGGGAATGTATTGAAAGTACGCTCTGGCTGAAAGAATAGCGTTTATAACTTGACTTGATGAGACGAAGGGAATCGCCAAGGACTCGGTGGCGCAAGTGGTAGCGTGCCTTACCGGCATAAAGGCGCTCCCCGGTTCGACTCCGGGGTCGAGGTGGTTTTTTTTCATCTCATCAATAATATTAATTTGACTACTTGAATTTACTTGGTATGAATATGCAAGAAATTCATCAAAATTCGATGTTTATTGAAATAAGGGCTATTATAAATATATAGCGATTTCTATCACGTATGGAGGCTTCGTGCTGTACATTGAAAAAATTTGATAGGTAAATGCCATTAGAGTCATTTATATATGTGATCTATAATGATCATGTTTACACCGATATGACTTAAAATGAATTCAAAAAATCATGTGGAAAGTGTTAGGGAGATGGAAAACATGGATTTCTCATAATAGATAAGGTTAGATATGTGAAAAATGAAAAATGTAAAAACCATTCGACTCTTTTTCCATTAATATCACTTATACCTAATGAGTATGAATTAGTCTTATGTCAACCACCAAGCAGTGAATGTGGACGCTATTCGAGAGACAGAACGTATTCTTCAAGAGGTTAAAAAGGCGAAAAAATCTGTTTGACGCAAGTACCAATTGCTAAAGTTTGGAAGAGAGAATGTTTAGAAGTGGATTGGTGAAAGTTTCAATCCTATTCCTGATCTACTTCGTAAGATCATCTACGAAACGAAAATGGAAGATCGTATACCGCAAAGACTTGAATCTTCAGCTAGAGATACTTTGAAGTCAATTAAAGAAAAAAAAAATTAGATGGATACATCAATGTTCCAGTCAGCCAGCAACAATAGTGATGATGATATTGCTTCTTCAGATGATATTATGAAATACTATGATACAGTTGTAGAAAAGAGCGATAATGATGCTGATGTGATGGAACTTAATGCGAATAAAAGTTGATCCAATAATCCCTACTTAAAAATAATAGATAGAAAGGAGTCAAAATTAGACCAAACTTATGGAATAAGAACAGAAAATATAACATATATGCTTGAAAATTTACCCATACATCTCAATAATAACGAGGTTAAAATAAATCATCTAAAGTATCCAAAAGCTGATGGATTAATAAAACTGCTATTTGAAAAGAATCTGGATAAAATTTACTCACTACCAGACAATTTATAGAAATATAGACGAATCTTGGAAACTTTAAGCGTGCATAAAAGGAGATTCAATGAAAATTGTACTTTTTGTTCATACAACAGTTAAAAATTTAATAATGTCATCGCTCCGTTGTTTAATCTCACCTAAACAAGTAGCAAGAAAAAAGGTGGGTCCAAACCATTATAAAAAATCGCTAGAATGAGCACACAAAAGAGTTACATTTATTGGGATGGCCCTGACGAACTGATCAATCGTCTACGATCACTAGTGGCAGAAACATCAGCCGGTATGTCAAGTCATACAAATAAAATTTTTTCGATTATTAAGGAGCTCCGTTAAGCTAATATTGTATATCAAGTTTGATAAATTCATTTGACTTTAGTGTTGAAGTTAGTAATCGGGGTCCTCCTGGAATCGGATACAAGCTACCAACAGATGGTCAATATGGCTTGCAAGATAAAAGATTGTGGGATGTTGCAACAGCCTTTTAGCCTAATGATGCTGTGAATCTTACTATTTTACATGGACAAAAAAAATATATATCAGATGAGCAAGATAAGATACGTACATTAATCAACAATTTGAGTGAGGTTTTCTCGGAATAAACAATAAATTTTGGGCGAGAAATAACTATAATTGAGGAGATTTTGTCTCAGATATCTAACATCACTCCTGAAGACAATTGAAAAGATGAAGAGATAAGTGGAAGAGCTTCATAAAACCACAAGACGCAAATGCCAACGTCGAAAGTTTAATATCCAAGGATTGGATGAAACATAGCAAGCTGATCTAGTGGAGATGATACCTTATGCTTGTGAAAACAAGAGTTATAGATATCTGCTTACAGTTATAGATGTATTTTCCAAGTATATATGGGTTGTGCTCGTAAAGAGAAAAACTGGCGAAGATATGACTGCAGCTATGAAGTCCATATTAACAGAAGGAAAGGTTCCAACAAATTTTCAATCAGATCGCGGTAAAGAGATTTGCAACACGAATTTTCAAAGTCTCACTCAAAAGTATGATATCAAGTTGTACTCTACGTACATCAATCTAAAAGCTTCCATATGCGAGTGATTTAATCGAGCTTTGAAGCATGCTATGTAATAAAAGTTCAGTCGGCAAGGTAACTATAAGTGAACTCATAATTCACAAAAATTACACAAATCATACAAATCATATAACAATCGAAAACACCGAACCACCGAAATAAAACCAAGATATGTTATTGCAGATAATTAGGTACAAGTAATCCAAAAATTTAAATATGTCAGCATCAAATTGAAGCCCAAATCCAAAGTTTGTGATAGTGCGTGTAAGCAACGCGAAAAAAGAATTTGATAAAGGCTGTACCCCCAACTGGTCAACGGAGATTTTTACAATCACACGAGTAGCAGCAACAAATCAAACGACGTACAATCTCAAAGGTGATCAACTTATTTCAGAAGGTTTGTACGAGCAGGAACTGCAGAAAACAAAGAATCCACATGTTTACCTCGTGGAGAAGCTTCTTTGAAGGCGTGGCAACCAAGTTTTTCGTCAAGTGGTTGGGCTTTAAAAATACCCACAACAGTTGGATTAATAAAAACAAATCATAAACAAATGTAATAATAAAATATTTTACAAGTATAAGTAAATTTAAATCTACTAATACATTTAAGAACTGTTCGTTTTCTAAGAAAGCTCAAGATACTGTGTTTGACAAAAATATGTGGAATTCCTCTAATTCGGCGATGACTTTTGGTCTGAACCTAGTGTTTGCCTTCTCCAGCTTAGTCAATACATAATGGTAATCTACTACCGTCTTGTTTAGTTTTCTCGTTGGCAGGAAGCCATTGTTGGCGATTTTATTGAGCACTGCGAGATCCATCTGTAACAAATAAAATCCTGCATATAAATAGCATATACATAGATCTGTATTTGCGTATACGTGCGTCGTTACAAAATATATACTAACCTTGTATATACCTAGACCGCTTACACGAAGAAGAGGTAGGTGATGCAGACTCTCTTGAAAGCTTCAGTTGGTCAAGTTCAGTCCTATTTTGAACTCAGCTCGAAAACAGAATAAGCCCTTCTGGCTGCGTCACCTCCTGGTATAAAGCTGTCCCCTCTTCTTTCGATGGCTCCACTGTGGCAACCCCCTCTCAAGCTTCCCAATTAACAGCTCTCTGGTTGACTGCTTAAACGTTAATTATGATATAATGGCCCCATGGTATGGTGTCTGTATTACCCGGTTGTAGGTAGCGCTTGTCGTCATGTGCACTTAGCGCGATGTTCGTTTCTTTTTTAGTAAAGAGCTGGTAGTGACGTAATTTAATTTTTTTTTTTCTTCTTGAATCATGCTGGTTTTTCATGTAAGCACTAAATGTAGTCTTCAAAAGTTATTATTGCATTGACCATATTACCTTTGATACATTTGGCGTTTTCCAACGGTTTTCCATCTTGTATCTTCACGTTATACATTTTACTTCGTTATCCTACGAATTCCAGCATGAGTTTCCTATTGCTTTCGTCCCTCATTAAACCAATAATTTTTTTATTGACTAGAGCTATGAATATCTCATTATCAGCAGAATAGTCTAAAATATCAAATTTTTCGATCTTCTAACGCATTACGTTAAAGATATAAATATTTTGTATCTCACATACAAAACTTTCGGTGTCTGTGTACAAGAGTTTGCACTGGTTTCCAAATTGTTTCTTATAAAAGTCATAATAAAATCTGTATGCAAGTGTCTTGAGCAGGTCCAAAACACTTAGTCCAAAGCATATTGGCTTTTTAATGCAGATGTCTGTGCGTAACAACTGTATGGCTACAAGTTGCTCTTAAAATATGTCGCAGCTATGAAAATTTGGTCTTGCTATGTATACTTCTGCTCCATATCGCCCCTCCCACTTGTTGACAAGCTTCACATCGACACGCTTCTTCTTATTTTCCATCGTTTTACCATGATCTGCGTTATAAGTAACTTATGCTGCATTTTCTCGAACTCATTCTTTGCATTTTGACGCTTTGCACTATTAAGATCTATATATATGCTATTAGCTATGGTTTCTGATTAAATTGTAAGACTCTAAAAAAGTTTAGGTAATTTAAGACCCTGACTTACAACTTGTTTTAGGAAACAATGACGAATTATGCAGCGGTTTTTGTCGTGCAGCGTAGTCATCAGCTTATCCTGCTTTGATCCCGGAGGCGCAATGTGCTCAGCACAGAAAGGCAGGTCTTTGTGAGCATCATGAAGTTCTATAGGATACTCGAAATCCACTTCGAGCATGTAGCCTATTTTGGAATCATATACAATATTTACAATTGCTAACAGACTCATGTAATGTATCCATTAGAAATATATGTAAGGCAGTGGTTGAGTCATCGCCCAACCATACAAATTGTTGACATCATAATACATTAGGTATTTTTCATCTTGGTCAGGTTGTCAGCCTTCTCCCATATACTGATTATGAGATTTTGCGTAACGGTTGAAGCATTGGATGATTCCACTTCGTATGCCACGTTCTATAAATACCGTAATATCAATGTCAGTAAAAAATTCAAATTTGATCTAAAAAATATCGAGTTATTAAGATCTGTACATAAGAGACACTTTTAATTTCATATTCTCCTTTGTATACTTCAACATGGCATCCCATGTCAAGCCAGGTATCGTATAATAGTGGGCTAGCAACTTGTACGTTCCGGGACAGTTATATCTAAAGTTCTCAAATACTTCGGCTAGCAGGAGAACATCTATCATCAGATATCGGTCAGAGTATTGTCTACGTGTCTCGATGTTGAATGTATTCTAGTCGTTTTTGGCCTGCTTATACTAATCATCAGATGTATGAGACTCATATAGGCTGCTGTAGAAATTATCTTGAGAAGAGAGACTCTCCTCTTAAGGAGGTTCGGTCGTTTTTCCAGGGGAACGAGCGAGTGTGAAATCCAGTTGTGTTCAACTCGTCAGTACTTAAAGATGCAATGATAAATTGTTA
>JAPYYV010005532.1:0-20025 GCA_030522625.1 Copidosoma aretas | reverse complement strand
ATTTCCGCGGTGGCACCTCATCACCATCATTATCGTAGCCGTCATCACCATCAGCATCGCCGTCATCGGCGTCATCGTCATCGTTGTCGTCGTCACCATTGTCGTCGGCGACGCCAAACACAAGATCCTCCAGTCTGTCCGGACTGGTGGGGCTGTCCAGGAGGTGTTGTTGCCGCTGCTTCTCCTTAACCTTCTGCTCTTGCTGCTGATGCTCGTCTCCGTGGTCTGCTACTGCCGCTACCGCTACTTCATGGCTCTCAGCCGCCTGCTCTCGCTGCTGGTGTTGCTGTCTCTGCTCCTCCATATTTTGCCTCTGCTGCTGGTGTTGCTGTTGTTGCTGCTGCTCGGCCATTGAAACTCAAATATGCAGAGTTCGCGAAAGCACCCCGTATTTAAGGCAGAACCCACAGCTACTCCGCGAAGTACCCCCACCATGCATGGGGAGTAGCTGCTGGAGCGCTCTGATTAGCTGCGCGTGCCGGTGGAGCCGAGCGCCGCACGCTGCTGCTTCCGCCCGCTACCGTCGCTGCTGCTGCTCTTGCTGCTGCTGCCACCGTCGCCATCGTCGCTGCTCCTGGTGCTGCTGCTCGTAGCACCGCTGCTACCCCGCTCCTGCTACCGCTGCTGCCAGTACCGCTGCTACCGCTGCTGTACGTCCAGCGCTGCTACCGCTGCTACTCGCTGCTCCACCGCTGCTATCGCTGCTACCGCTGCTGCCAGTACCACTTCTGCTGCTATTCGCTCGCCATTGCGCGACGAGAAAATTTTCGTTGTAGCTGCTGTCTTGCTCACCATTGCGCGATAAGCAAGTGCAGCCTAGCAGCTCTCGAATGTGCCTCGTGCGCGAAAGAGCCCTCTTATATTGGTTTCTGGAGAACCTACTCCGAAAAAGTACCTTCACCATGCGGAGTAGCCATGAGTTGCGCGCGCCGATGCACTCGTCGTGCACCCGCAGATGTCATCCTTTTAGTGGTCACAGATAATTTCTTAAAATATTAGGCATACCGTAAGCCCTTTTAAGGTCCAACAGATAACTAGGCACTGTAAAAATTCCTTAAAAATGTCTTAACGGTCCGCGGCCTGGAGGGGGTAAAAAATTTGCACGAGCTGGGGGGGGGGGGGGGGGGGGGTAAAAATTTTCGCACGCTGGTGGGGGTAAAAAAGTACTTGTCGAACAGTGGAGGGGGTATGTGCGCTGGTTGGGGTAAAATTTGTTCGTCTAACAGTGGAGGGGGTAGGTGTTCTGGTACCAACGTGAAGTAGTACCAGCATAGCTTATCTACTCACTTTCTCTGCGTGATACATACACATGAGCTGCACTCTGGGCGTATACACACATACGCACGGAATTAACACAGGCATGGTGTAATGAAGTTGATCCTGACTAATCTGGATCTGATCATGATATGTTCCTAAAAATATCATGAATAATCGTTCGTTCTATATACGCTTTTCCCCCGCTATGGTAAAAACTGGACGAGAGAGGGAGATCTTTTTGCAGTAGAGAACTTGCAAGAAATTTCCTGATATATTTTATTGTCGAAGTTTTAGCAATAATTTCGAATAATAACAGTGGTTTCAGTGTCTTATATTACAGAGAGTAGCATGTAAAAATGTGCCAAAGTATTTTATACAACAACTTTGCCGAGATATGCAATGCGGTAAGAGAGTTTTTGGTCAAAAATTTATTGAAATACGCTGACACCATTTTTTTCACAGATTAATGGTACTAATTCTATTAGTGTCCGTTTTCTGTTCGGCGACGCTGCAAAAAAACGTGACGTCCGTCCTAAAGAATAAGACCCAGAGCACAACTTAATCAATGATCGGCACTTTATCAGAACAAAAGAGTAGCTATATGATATCCTATATGATACGACTGGCTTACTGTAAGCAAGAAAGAATTGTATAAGAATGATTTTTTTCCGAATGCTGAACAGAAATTTCTCTTTACTGATTTGACAATTTACATAAATTAATTTAAATTTTACAAATTCAATTTAATTATCAAAAAAAATTGAACTAACATAACCGTTTCAAGGGAAAAAATTATAATTCTAAATTTTTCGAAAAAAGTTAAATTTTTCAAGTTTGACCTTTAAAAAAGGTTTAAAAACGTAGTATTAATTCTCATGTCGCCAACTCTGTTTCAACGAATTCTCTTCTACAAAAGTAGTGAGATCCACAATAATCCTTGGCCAAGCTTAAATATACTTAAATTATTGTTGATGTTTATGAATAGTATAGTTTTATTTTATTCTATATTTTTGTGAACAAAATGATAGTTTCTTTTAAAAAAGTTGCAAATGAATGTTTTCTAAATATCAAAGTAGAACACAAATAACATATTGCTATTAAAATTCTTTTAAGAAAGTCTGGAGTGAGGTACTTTTTACAGTTATGATCTGACTCTGCTTGGACAATATTCAAAATACAACGTACACAAATAAGTAAAAGATGATATTATTATTCTATTAAAAACGTAACATAATTCAAACACTAACAACTGATTCACCTATAAGTAATTGTACCTTGAGAGTAAACTGCCGCCATACAATACTAAGTAAATATAATTGAATTCTGACTCGGACCCTACAATTATCAGAATAAGATATAAAAATTTTATGCTAGTTTTCACCGTCTCGGATTTATAATTCTAATACAGCTGGTAATTTAGTTTCTACTTCTTCTGGCTACCGTCCTGTTGCAAATGGTACTCTTACTCTCTTTTTGGCTAATTCATACGTCGTAAGATTACATATCAATAGCTTTTTTTTATAGTACATCGATGACGCTTCAGAATGTGGGGTTAAAAAACTTTTCCCAAATCAAAACAAGTTACAGTTAAAGTAGTGATTTCCATTGATAGTAATTTATAAGCTGCCATAAAATTTCTGGCGAAAGTTAAATTTTCTATATGAATATCATGTACAGCTTGAGCTCAAAGCTTCTTTTAAGCTGATAATGAATAGAATCCAAGAAAGAAATGGAGATCTTTAATCTGTGTGTGTATTGCGTAGTAATTATTGATTAATTCGTAGAGTATCCTGGAATCAAGTATTTTGCGTATTATGTGCTAACACATGATCTTAGATGTTACACACTTAGATAAAAATTGTATCACTTCTGGCAAGGGTCCAAGCCTACACGGGATAACTCTACACAATAACTCTACACCTATATCTTACATGGTTCCACTCTTATATATATAGTTATAATTCTGTGGTGTAAAGTGCTTGTGTAGAGTTATCCCGTGCAGGCCTGAACCCTTGCCTTACTTCTCTTTTTAATTAATATACTCGACGCGTAGATCGTTTTTGAACTTGTGAAAACTAATATTATATTCATAATTAAAAGTATTTGTATAGAATGATTCACTAGCTACTTAACGTTTGTTATTCTTATTCTTTTATCATTCATACATGATATACATTTATATAAGATTTAAGTTTCCTCCAAATCTTCTCGTGTCCTGTCTTCTCTGCAGTTATATAGTTCAACTTGCGGAAATAGGTTCATGATCACTAACCTTTACACTATCAGCTAATTCTCTAAGTCCGTTCTTGTGCTTTCCACGCATGTGATTTTCAATAATATCACCGACAGGCACCCTACTTTCCTTGAGATGCCTGGATCGTGAACAAAAAAAAATTGGATTATTTGTATGAAGAATAGTTATTTTTGAATCGTGCCTTCCGGAATTTACTGAGTGCACGAGTAACGAATATGTTTATTCTGCGAGGCGCAAGATACATATTTTTAATAATGGTGCATATTTTCACGAGGGCGAGTATACTGCCAAAGGATCTTTAGCCATCGCCCTAATAAGAGGCACATTAGTGTCTAACAGTAGTTTTGATAAAGAAGGCACAATAAAAAAACAATAGTCTAAGAAAATGAAAATCTACATCGTAATTAAAAATTGCTTGCAGAGCGTACACTTACCTATCTGCATACTATTTATGAATAGAATCAATAATTAAATAATTAACGCAGTAGTGCTAAGTTAGAAAAATGACACTTTACACTAAATTTTGACAAATAGTCGCAAAAATATCCGTTGAACAAATGCAATACAAGTACTTAAATAAATTTACTTTTTGCAAAATCTTATAATGTAATATTTATTTCGAAATTTTGATCTTATGAATTATATCAGTAAATTATTTAAGTATTTTTAAAGTATACGTGCAATAAAAAATTACAATTTTTATAAATAGTCTAGATCACAAGAAAAATATTCTAATAAATAATGATTTTTATATGCCAAAAGTGTTGAGGAACATAGTACGAAAGACTTGCACTCTCTTATCACTAACAGTGAGATAACATAGGCGGGCAATCTTTATTTTGATTTTATTGTCTTTTTCATTATCAAAAGTTTTTTAAGAGGCTCGAAGTTTGTGATTGGGTGAGAAAGATAGCCCCATTGATGATTTTAATCCCTTATTCTCCATAATCTTTCAAGTAGCTCTTGTCTGACTTGATAGTTAGGTAATAGGCACATCTAGTAAGAGCCTAATTTTCTTTGAGAGATTTTATTGTCAGTCTCGAACATCTTAGCTGCTCCAGAATCCTGAGTCATTGTGAGACTTTCTTTTTAGGGTATAAGATTTTTGATGCTTGTTTTTATTGAAGATATCATTTGTTGATAATCTGACTGATATTTCTAAAAAATTCGCCTGCTTAAGCAAGGTGTGTACGTTCAGAAGAAGAAATAAATTTATTTATTAGGTCAGTGCAAAAAAACAAATTTTGTTTAAGTAATGAATAACGGATATAAAAGAACATTAAAAAGTCTTTCCGTGTATATTTGGAAAACTAACTTCTACGTTGCATGCTTAAATTATATCTTATGACTATTTCAAGGCTCCCTCCTCGAGTTAAAATGACAAATAAATAACACAAATTTGGCTTTCAGCAAAAAGAAAAAAAATTTCGGTTTAAAATGCTACTTACCGAGGTTTTTTTCGTATTCATCCGAACAGTAGGTCAACATCGATTGTGTTCAAATTATTTGTGTTTGTATAACTTAAACATTTATGAAATCCCATGATATTCGAAGAAAATGCATCGATAAATAATTTGTTAAGGATATGCGATAAGAAATTGTACTACGGCACTTGACAAATTTGATTCGTTTCGAACGTCACGTCAATTTCTAAGTTGTATAACGGGTTATTTTAACGAACTGTATGTAAATATGGCTTATGTGCTATTAGTGCCGTTATTAAACAATCACATTTGGAACGAATTTGTCTGTCTTGTGTACATGTCATCAAAATTATGTTGTGATATTTTATTATACTTTTTTTGGCTTTACTCAGAACAAATTGATTTTTATAAATTTTATTGTCGTATTATTACTTCCATTGTGTTAAATTCACGGAAGATTCTTACAAATATTCATTGTAACCTTGGTTAAATTCCAGAATTACTTAAGTGTGACTAATCAGAACTTGAAATTTTTAGCTGTATTTGTCACCATAGCTACGCTCGATTTACATTGGTCATTTGCGTATCGTTCGTTTGTTGGTCGCTCACTACTATGTTACAGAATAGCTCTATATTCACCATACTTTATATACACTAATGCCGAAGCATAGGAATAATCGACTTATAAACAAACGATACGCGAGCGGCCGATGTAAATCGAACGCATCCCATACACGCTTGTAAAACCAATTCATATCATAAATCATAGAGCATGACCTAATAATTACAACTGAAACCGTATCTACGCAAATGTGACTTAATATCTTAGTGCAACAAAAGTAAGTATGTAGCTCAAAAGTAAAAATATCTCTCTGTGCCCATTTAAATAAGAAAATGAAACGTAAAGTAATAAATTTTGACTTACTATTTTTCGAATTTTTAGTATGTGTACTGCTCGATATATCTGTGTAAGAAATTATCCTAGGCAGCATGACAAATTCAGGTGGTGAATTGACTTTGGAAAAACAAGGATCATGATCAAGCTTACTATTGGACAATAAATGTGAATCAACAGTTTAAAAAAATACTTGATGTTTATTACGATTTAAACTTAACACAATACAATAATATTCATTATTGTTGATTCAAATCAATAAAAAGTAGGTTGACATATTTGATTAGTCACACTTCAGGGTCAAACTCTTCTTATATAAAACGCAAGCCTGGACTCACTTTACATCTGGTGATAGTTATTGCGATTGACAAGTAGAGGTGTCTGTTATTTAAGTGCGTGTTTGTACTACCGTGATGCTACAACATGGCAACAATGAGTACATTCCGTTATTGTTCTGTGACTAGCAAATAAGATCAAGTCGCTTTAAAATTCTCGCACAAAACAAAAGAAAAGCGTTTCCAGCACAGTGTCGGTGGCATGCCTGCGCGGTGCGCGCCATTTGTCCAGCACACCACTACCCGTGCCGGTACCGACACTGGAGTGGTATCAAGTATCTTTTTTTTGCTTTTGCATAGGCTTCTGGGAAAATTAACTGTTGTCTTAGATACGTCGGAAGATTCAAATAGAAAATAGATTCGTCCAAATTCCTTTGCAGACGAAAGCAAAGTTACATGATACCACCCCTGCCCTCGCTGTCTCTCTCATTCCGGAGCATTCGAAGATTTTATTCTCCCACGACAGTCACACAACAGTAGGTATGCTATGCTGGTACCAGCTCACGCTGGTTCTAGCTTAACCCCCACCCAAGCCCCCTCTAGCTCGTGCTGTTGGACGAGCAGATTTTTTTCCCCCTCCAGCAAGCGTTCACATATTTATTCCTTCCAGGCCGCAGCACTTTTTTTACCCCCACCAGCACGTACTGTTAGACAAGCAGATTTTTACCTCTTCCAGCGCATGAATTGTGTATCCTCTCCAGGCCGCCGGGAACGCGGACCCTAAAATAGGCCTGATGAGCGGCTCACTCGTATTACATGTTGACCCATTATATTTTAATTTTCGACATTCATCTAGACGTGAGTCCAGAATAACTTACGAATTGAAAAAATTATTCTGAGTGAATTTAAAAATTCAAACCTACAAGAAAAATTAAATGGTTGTCGAGAAACCAACTTGCTTCAGATTTTGTCTATTTTAAAGTGGATTTTGAAATACTGCTATAAGTGCAAAGGAGTACCGGGCCCACGGTGGTACAGTTGTTAGCCTCCCTGACTGTCATGCCGAGGGCCGATGTTCAAGCCCGACCAGGGGGAAATTTTTTTCAGTATTTTAAAAAATTTTTTCGAACGTAAGCAAATGTCTCACGAATTTTAAAGTCAAAATTTAAAATATAAAATTTACAAGAAAATAACTTTCATCATTGAAAACGAAAAGTTAAAAATTTTGGAACACTGAAAAAGGCCGATGACAAAGCTTGGACTCGACTGGTAGTAGTCTTTGCGTTGTGAGATTTGCGGCTCTTAAAAGAGCCGGTTGTTTACTTTTTCGACAAGAAAAAATATCAGCCTTTACAGCGTCAAAAAAAAAAAAAATCTGCAACGACGACAGCGACGACAATGAGCAGCAGCGGTGGACAGTGACGAGGAGCAGTATCTGGTTGAGCAGCCATACTGGTGAACGATGAGCAGCAGCGGTGAACAGCGTTGACGACGAAGAGCAGCATCTTGTTGAGCTGCAGTACTGGTGGACGATGAGCAGCAGCGGTGAACAGCGACAAAGAGCACCAGCTTGTCAGCCTATGGGGCATCCGAGGGGTCTGGAACAGTCTCGTCTGTCTATGCGACGTCTCAGTTACAAGTGACACGCGAGTGTGGAAAAGCCTCATTACATAAGCTTTTCAGTTTCGACTCCGACACGTGCCCTGGTGGGGGTAACTTTCGGAATAGGTATCTGCGCGCGGTGGGATAGTGATCGGAGTAGCAACAGAATAGCCAGTATAGGGAGGCTCTTTCGAACACTTAGGCTTATTCAACATTGAGAAGCTACAATGACAAAACAACATCAGCAAGAATACCCAAGCCTTCCCAAGGACTCCTTTATGAAGTGGTTCGAGCGGAAGCTTAAGAGAATAAGGAGAAATCCTTCACTTATTAGCCCACCCATCAAGTTCCAGATAGCATTTAACATCTGGGCACGAGCAAACAATCTGCCCCCAGAGCAATATTTCTTTCTAGCAAAAGTACGACTGCCGCTGGAAGAAGCCAGGCAGCAGCTTTAGGAGTTCGAGGAGGACTCAGAAGTCGACCACATCGATGAAGAAGCCAACGATGACATAGACGATGTCATTACCGTCGACAGTGATAATGATGACAGACCCCTGATAAAGCAACGCAAAATAAACTGCGTCGACCATGTGTCGCCAACGAATTTAAACGTTGGCACACAGACTGAATAAGGAGACAGACGGACTCAACCCAATCGTCTCTTTTAAGAGCCATAAATATTTAAAACGTAAAGAACGAAAAGTTCTTTAGTTTTATGGAAACAGTTTAACGCAAAAATATTGAGATATATATTACGTTGAGAACTGTGGTCCTTGCAAGGACCGATTTCTTATTATAGTCAAATAGATCAAGCCGTTTACGAATACAATCATGAGCACTTTTGGAACGAGGTCTGTGACGCCAAAAAAATTCCTTCCTTGATAAAACTACAGGTCCACGGCAACCAATCTATCGTGTCTCTGTAAATGCTCCTTCTTTTATGTCGATTCCGTCTTGTACGCTTTTTTTCTTCTGTTCAAGGCTGATCATTAGTACTGTACTAACGCTTTCCTATCTTACTTGTTCTGTCGTCAGATCAGAAATGACAGAACTAATGCTTACTCTACCAATTAATATAATCAGTTACGAAAAAAAATGAGAAAGAGGGATATTTGATGATTTTAATATGCCAAGTGAAGGGAGAAATTCTTTAGCCTTTGAAAATCTCCACCCTCTAACTCACTATGTAGAGGGGGTAAATCATAAATTGGTCTATAAACCGCAGGTCCTTTTACAATTTTTTTATTCCATCAATGTCAGTAACATGGAGAACTTAAACGACGAGCGTAAGTTTTCCATCAGCGATCTTGTATCTATAAGCATCATGGAGCTCTTGCAGTTCTTTACGATTTAAAGGCTACAAGACCGTATCTTCGGCGGACACTAAATATTGGTGGAAAACGAAGAAAATCAGAGAAAGATGGGGAGATCGATTTCGTCGGTGGGTCTAGCTTCTAACTTAGATTATTATCTGTTAAAGAGATCGACAACGTAGGTTGGTCAAGCTCATCACCACCATCATCTTCACTGCACTTCTCAAAGTCACCTCAGCTAAATGCCAGAGCTGTATCCACGTTAAAGGGGACAGTAAAACGATGCATTAAAAAACGACATAGCTGCCTATGCTACTGGCCTTAAGTAACTAAAGAATAAAAACAATCGGTCCTAGTCTAGACCAACAAATCATTTAAGCTATGATTAAATCTATAAAAAAAATTTAAGAGGGCACTTGTAATCGAACAAAGGATCTTTTGATCTGCAGTCGAACGCACTACCGCAGAGCTATACCCGTGTAAGTAGGATGGCACATATTCTTGCGTTGAAAAGATTTGATGACTCTGAAAAAGGTCTACAAAGATATTAATTGATAAGAACCCCAACCAAACGCCCCTATCTGTTAGGTACATTCGATTATTTTTACCTCTCCCATAAGCTCACCTAATGACCAACACAATAGAGATGTAGTGCAACAGTACTTTAAAGATTACAGCTCTTTATCACTAGCATCTTCCCATTCCATTCAGAAATAAAACTTTTTCATGCGCTTAACATTATGTAAAACACACATAGACCTGTAGGCACATTGTGATGAAGACAAGTGGTGACCTATCTTGGAAGCTCAAACGAAGGATAGTCCATCATATCGGTGACTGTAAATCCAAATCTTTCAAGATATAAATTTTCATGCTTATACTTCTATAATAATTTACGCCATGCAAAGGGTGGTTTGAGCAGAAATACTCGTGCATTATCTTTGTTTAGAGAAAGAATAGCTAATTACTTAAGTACGTAATCATTTCCAGACTTTTTAAATCCTTGCATATCCACTACATATCTCATTTTTTTTAGTCCTTTATAACCTTCTCGTTCGCGGAATGATAATTTATTCGTTAAAAACTTGTCTGCCAAATTTTTCAGTCAAGATTTACTATCATCATCCTTATTTAAAAGTTTTTGGTATTTTACTTAGTTAGTTTGGTAATACATATTGTTATACGTACTCTTTTCGTTACATCAAGATAAAGATCACCGTAAGGATAATACTGCGAATTCAAGTAGAGTTTGACATTTTTTATGTTTCAGTGATCGAACTTGCTAGCATTAGCTTTTTTCCGATTGTTGTGATTAGTTTAAAAGGCTAATATAACATAGCGCGGCTTTTCCAACTGATAAGACGTCTTGACTGTCGATATATGTTTCCATGTTGTGGGTTAGAGTGGATATTTATAGAGGTCCGAAGTTCGGTAACCCATACATATATAAGAACTTATATTTTTATAAATAATCAAGTAGACGAGTTTTAGAAGAATCTGATATAACAGCATAGGGTATTAGCCAATAAACATTTAATATTACTATTTTGCACTCTTCCCAAGTTACAACCGCATTAGCAGCGCCATTAGCCGGGGAAAGAAATTGTTAAAGATCTGTATTTGGGTCATTTCTTGATCTCGTAAGTACAAGTTCGTGTTTTATTTTAACAACAATCCGACGATAGTCTTCAGCAAAACCTTATATCATACTGAGAGGTATTATGACGGTGAAGAAGCTGTCCTCAGTTAGACTTAGAGCGTGATTGCCTTACCGACCTGCATTCTGACTCATTATATCTCGATCAGGAGTAAGTTTTAACCAATTTTTCATGAGGGTTGTCAGACCAACACTTATCTATCTCTACAGCGTTTATTTCGTATCTTATTTCTTTAAATAAGTAACAGATGCCATTATTTACTAATTGCGTAATCGTCGGTCCTACATTACCATCAGCTTTAACTAATTCCCCGTAAATGTGAAGGTTACTGCGAAATGGTAGCAGACATAAATCTTGATGTTGAATTGAAATAGGGATTTTACCACTACTACTATAAGTTGCGGAGGCGTATGGTTAATGGGCAATAATCTTACAGTGCGCGATGGATTCGTCAAAGGTGACAGAAGACTGAATGCTTAGAATATCTTTATTGTTTGAGGCGATAAAATAGGAACACACGAGTTATCTTCCATCAGGGCCTTTTATTTTTAAACCTAGACTTTTTAGAAATTAAACGTTTTAATGCGTTAACCGTCTTCTCTGCTGATGTGTGGACAGTTTGACTGTTCGTCGTTAACTGATCGCTGGTGTGCTGCTTATATGGCTTTTATGATTCCATACGATTCCTATTATGGAGATGGTTTTATGTGCAACCTTACTGTTATAACCTCTCCACGAAAATTGACTAAATTACCGACCTAATTGACAATGCGTAGTTGAATATAATCAATAATACATCCATCAATAGGTAAATAAATAATTTGAAAAGAAACTTCGGTAATTATGTATCCTGGCGGTACAGCTGGAAAGATTCGGGAATCGTGTGAACTTTTGATCCGTTTATGTACGATCCAGTAGTGATATTGAACTTAACCCGTAATGCGTTTACTTTAAGAATAGCTACAGGTGAGTCCAAATTGTTATAAAGTTTTCCTTGAGCACTCACTTAGTGAAAACGAACAATCGTCCTATAATATCTTTCGGTCTAAAATCAATGGGTTTGCTGCACGTTATGACGGTGCGAAGCGTATTACAGTTTGGTTTGATATCGATGAGAGTGTCATCTGATTGTTACACGTTTACTATAAATGACTCAATATCTCGAAATTCGTAGCTGTATGTTGGAAAAACCACCACTTGATGACCCACGCAAAATTTATTATTGCTTTTGTCATTATTGTTTTGGACTATTTATATCATCAAGATTTACTATGGTTGTTTCATGATATCTTGGTCCGGTGGTAGGTAAGTTATTTCGCATGAACACCCCACGAAAAGAAGGGATTTAAAAAATTTTAGCGTATTTTAATAGATTAACATTTGTTAGAGCCCTATCAGGCAATATTAGATCATCAATCTTTTCTTTTAAACCTTTCATAGCATATGGTCTTAAGTAAACGCCCAATTCAGTTTTATACGGTTTGAGATGGAGACCTTTTCCAAAAGCGATATCCTCCATTTATTTATTGTGCCTTTGACTTTTTTACTGCTGCTCTTTAGCTGCCTTAGTTGCATTACTACTTTTCAATATTTCTGCCACCCCATTCGCTAGTACACCGGTTGCCCTTAATCCGGCGTATAAGGATATCAGGGGGAGAGCACCACCGATTCTAGCTGGGAGACGTAAGACACGTGGTAATTTACGTTTTTCTTACCACCTGCATTCTTTACTGCACTACGCGCGCCTTTCAATACTGAACTTATAACTTTACGTGCATTTTTAATTTTAGTGTTTATGTCACGTAAGGCAGCTTTAATAACTGCATGCAAGGCAGTGCATGGTTTCTACTTTAGGCTTTTATTCCTATTTAGACCCATGCCTGATTTACTTTTTAGCTTCATAGCACTTTTAAGCGCTAGAGTAGCTGCTTTTCTACCAATGTTTGAATCTCTCGCTTTGACGTTTTGCCAAGCTCTCTCAGCCAAAACTCTATCTGCTGAACTTTTAGCGTCAACGTTTCCTTGATTCTGCGAGTAAGCTATATCGTGCTCCTTGCATACCGCGTCCAATGGATGTATTCCCAGATCACCTCTAGTGAGACGTTTCACAAGTTTGGTACCGGGGCCACAGTTTTGATAGCCTGGTACGTAAAGTTCTATCGGTAGAGTATTTATAATTCTATTAAAAACACCACGCCCGGTTTTGCAATATATGATCATTACCCTCTAAAATTTGGATCGCTACTGAGCACCAAGGAACAGGACGGTTGTATTTATAGTTTTATCAGCTCCTATGCACTACTTAACGCAAAGTTATATGTCCTGTATTATCCAGTCCATAGATTTGTTGTGATGAATCTTTCATACATAGTTGACATAAAGTTGAAAGAGAAATCCGTTAAACCGGATGTTTGAAACTTTGGTGCTTTTGTTAAATAGGAAAATTACCGAAATAGACATGGGGAATTGCTCCTTAACAGCATCTGAGCTATATTGTGTAGCTCATAAACTTGTGGTAAAACTAGTAGTCTGTTGGCTTGAATAGTGCATCCAAATGTGCTGAGATTTGTAAATGTATATTTATATTTAAATTCTCTTTACTAACCAAAATACAAATTTTTGAAAGAGCTGTTAGAGTCTTTAAATGGTATGAAATACTTTTCGCTTAGTGAACACGAAACAACTGTATCTTCTGATAATGCTTTGCCTAAATTCCATCATGATATTTGATGATATAGCTTGTGAAAAACAGGACAATGTAAGAGCCTTTTTTTGCAAGGGGAGACTTAAAAATGTCAACTGCTTTTGTCTTCGTCAGTAACATGCTTAAGTACCAGAGCACCATATCAGAGATAACGATAACCTTTTAGCCATATTTAGTCAATATAAGGTTGGTTTTCAACATGTGTATGATGATCACGTCAATTTAGCACTCAGTTTAATGATTTGTGATTTTGCTGCTGGAATGATAATATGTATGGTTTTGTTGTAATCGACAAAGACAGTCAAATGAATTGTCGCGGTATAGAAAGGGCTTTGAAAAATTGGCTATTAATATACAGGACGTATATGAGGTAATCTTTTCAGTATACCTCGAGAGGTTGAAGCGTCAACATGTATAAGCAAGAAAAAGACGTTCTACATCAATTGGTAAGGGCAAGAGAAGCTGTCAGGAAAAATTACAGACTATCAGAGTTTGGAAGAGACAAAGTAGAAGAAGTATTAAGTGAAACTTTTAAGCGAATCACTGAGCCTTTTAGCTAAACTATATCAAAATTAAACAAACAGAGTCATTTTGTGACCAAAAATTATAATAATAATACTACCAAACTACCCATCGAGCAAATAAAGAAAAAAAAAATTATAGCGACGATAAAACGATGATTTAGTCTGCAAACAGTCGAAGTGAAGATAATGATGATAAGATAAATGGTACACTACAAAATAAGACTGACAGTGGTGATGATAAAATTTTTTTTGATAACTCATACTTGTAAATACTTTATAAAGATAAAAAAGACTTATTAGATTTGGTGTATGGGCTAAGAAAAGTAAATAGAATGTACAAGCTCGGTTATTTACCAACGTACTTTGAGAATAATCAAATCAGGATAAATGAATTAAAATATTTAATGACTGTCGGATTACTAGAGCTACTTGTCAACAATCATCCTGATGGATCTCATATGACACATGAGGATTATGAAAAGTATTATATGCTTTTGCAAACATTAAGCGTTTATAGAAAGGGATTTAGGAAAAATGGATATATACGAACGCACAATAGTAAAAAATTTATCAAAATCATTGCTCCCGTGTTTTATTTTGTAGCTAGTAAGAGAGAATTATCATTATTACCCCGTATTTAAGTGGCTCAGAAAGTCAGCAAGTTGATTATGTTCCCTGGGACGATCCTGAAGAGCTAGTTCATCGTTTGCGATTGCTTATAGCCTAAAAATCAGCAGGAAATCCAAGCCATGACAACAAAATTATGTCAATCATTAAGGAGGTACATGAGGCTGGGTACATATACTGATAGTGTCAGTATGGAAATGAGCATCGAAGTGTTCAGACGAAAGCTAGGTAAGACCGAAGGCGGTAGCTAAGGTCCTCCTAGTCCTCTAGGTGTCGGGTATAAAGTTACAACTGATGCATAATATGATATCTAAGATAAAAGACAATGTCATATTGCTGATCCTGTAGGAATTCATGATGCAGTAGATCTAGCTAATTTCTAAAGAAAGCTCAATAACAACAGGCAAGTTAGCCATGACATGCAGAGCCGTAGAAAAAATCTTAAGAATAAATTATCCAACTTTTACTCATCAGACGTTAACGAGGATAGATCCTAACAAAAATCAGTGGTAAAAGGGCTCGACCAGCCAGCTCTTCGCAATCATCCACGTAGAAGGTATAATGTTCGTGGCTTGGATGAGACTTGGCAAGCCGATTTTGTTGAAATGATACCATATACTCTCGAGAATAAAGGTCATAGGTGATAATAAACCTGCTCACCGTGATAGATGTTTTTTTCAAGAATGCATAGGCTGTACCTATTAAAATATAAACTGATGAAGACATTACACTAGCCATGAAAGCTATTTTGAAAGAAAAAAGAGTACCAGTAACTTTAAAACCGATCGCGATAAGGAGTTCTACAACTAAAATTAACAAAGTCTCATGCGAAAGTATAAGATCAATTCGTACTCTACCTACAGCAATCCAAAAGCTTCCATGTGCAAGAGGATTAATCACAATTTAAAAAATTCAATGTGGAAAGAGTTTTGTCTGCAAGGCAACTATAAGTGAACTCATAATTTACACAAATCGCTATATTTATATTACAATCGTTAACACGAAAGTACTAGTATAAAACCAAAAGATATAATTTATTGTAAAGTCCAAGTATTACGAAAATTTGAGCGTAACAGCAGCAACTTAAAGCCCGATGTTAAAGTTGGTGATGAAGTGCGTGTAAGCAATGTGCCACAAGAATTTGAGAAAGGCTACACGCCCAAGTGGTCAGCAGAGATTTTTACAATCACACAAGTAGCCGCAACAAATGTAACAACGTACTATCTCAAAGATTGTCAAGATTAGCCCATTTCCGGAGGTTTTTACGAGCAGTAACTGCTAAAAACCAAACATCCAGACGTTTACCTCGTAGAGAAGTTTCTTTATAGGCGGGACAATCAAGTTTCAAAAGGTAATATAATGTAATTTATAAATGTGATTAAGGCGTAGTCAATAAATAGTCAAGATATAAAGATAAGATACTATCTTTTTATATTTACAATATTTGGCATAAGAAAATTTAATATTACTTCCATCATATACAACAAACAATCTGAACTTATTGACAGCTTCCAATAAGACATTAAAGAACTTTTTATCTTCTCAAATACCAGCAGATACTTTGTTCGGTAAAAATATTTGAAATCCCTCTGATTTGGCGACGACTTTGGGTCCAAACCTTGTCCTCGCTATCCTTAGCTTCGTCACTATAGAGTCGTGATCCACTATCATCTTGTTCAGTCTTCTCGTCGGTATAAAGCCATAGTTGGTGCTTTTATTGAGTGCTCTCTCTCTCTCTCTCTCTCTCTGTGTGTGTGTGTGTGTGTGTGTGTGTGTGTGTGTGTGTGTGTGTGTGTGTGTGTGAGTGTGTGTGTGTGTGTGTGTATGTGCGCGTGTGTGTGCGCGTGGGCTACAATACTCTAGGGATCTTGCAAGATGAAGACTTGCTTTCAGAGCTCTACTGGTCAAGTTTAGTCCTATTCAGACCTTGACTCGAAAACAGAATGAGCTCTTCTATCTGCATCATCCCCTGACATAGAGCTGCCCCCTCCACTTTGAATGGCTCCACTGCAGCAACTCCCTCTTCAGCTCCCTCATTGGTTCTTCTCTAGTTGGCTGCCTCCACCTCCATTATGCTGTAGCTGTCCCATGGTAGGGTGTCTATTTAGCCAGGCAGAAGGTAGCGATGTAGTCATGGGCACTGAGCGTAATTTTCGTTTCTTTTTTAATAAACAGCTGGTGGTGACGTGATCTTATGTTTCTCTGCTCTTAAATCATGCTGGTTTTTCCGTATAAGCACTCGATGTAGTCGTCAAAAGATATAGTAGCTTTTACTACGTTGCTTTTGACACCCTTGGCCTCTTTTGATGGTTTTTATCTTGTATCCTTACAACGCACATTTTACTTTGTAATCCTACGATTTCCAGCATAATTTTCTAATTGCATTCATCCTTCATCAGGCCGATAATTTTCTTATTTACTGGATGTAACTTGAACTCATTGTCAAAAGGATAGTCCGATGTATCATATTCTTGAATATTTTCATGAATTACATTGTGAATATTCTTGTTTGTTATCTCATACATCAGATTATCTATTTCTGTGTACAAAAGATTGCACTAATGTTTTTTAATTTTCGTAAAATCATGATAAAATCTATATACAAGGGTTTTAAACAGGTCTAAGATACTCAGTTTAACGTTTATTGGTTTTTTAATTCAGATGTCGGTTCCTAACAAATGTATGGCTACAAGTTGCTCGTCAAATATGTTGCAGCATTAGAAATTTAGTCGTGCGATGTATGCTTCAGGACCATATCGTCCATCCTTGTTGTTGACAAGCTTCACATCGACACGCTTCATCTCCTTTTCCATCGTTTTACCAAAGACTGCGTTATTAAATAACTTGAACTGCATTCTCTCAAAGTTATTTTTTACAAGAGTTATGGATCATTGTACTCTTTTAGCCAAGATTTACGATTAAACTGTAGTATTCAACGAAATTCTGTAATTTTGAATCCATGACTCCTCACTTGTTGCAGGGGACGATAGTGAATTACGTAGCGGGTTTTGTCGTGCAGCGTAGTCATAAGCTCATCCTGCTATGACCCTGGAGGTGCTATGTGTTTAGCACAGAAAGGCAGGTCTTTGTTAGTATCATGAAATGCTTTAGGATACTTAGGATCTATTTTAAGTATATAACCTATTCCAGCATCGTCCGCAACGTTTAAACTACCCAAGGGATTCACATTCTGCTTCCCCTGGAAACCTCCGTAAGGTAGTGATTAAGTCATTGTCCAGCAATAACAATTATTGACATCGTAATACATCAGGTATTCTTCATCTTTATCGGATTGATGGCCTTCTCTTATATACTGGTTATTGGCTTTAGCATAGCGATTACAGCATTAGCTGATTCAGTCACGTAAGCCAAGTTGTACAAACATCACTATATCTATATCAGTTAATAGTTCTAATTTAACCTGTAAAATATAAAATATTAACCCCATACCTAACAGATACTGGATTAAATATTCGCGTTTGTATACTTTAACATGGCATCCGATGTCAGGCCCGGTGTTGTATAATAGTGAGTAGGGTCCAACTCAACCGTGTTAAGACAATTATTTCTGAAGTTCTCAAATACTTCAGCTAGAAGAAAAAAGTCTTTAAATATAATTCAGAATACTGTCCAAGTGTCTCAATGTCGAATGTATTCCAAACCTTTTTGGCATGCTTGTACACTTCGTTAGATGTATGAGACTCATACAAGCTGCTATAGAATTCATCTTTCGAAGGAAGACTCTCCTCTTCGTGCTTCCAAAAATAAAAGATATGGTCGTATGGAAAGACTCCTTTTCTTTTGAACAAATTAATCTGATCATGTATGCATTTGTTATTTTTAGATAATACTTTCTCCAAAATCTCAAACTCCTTAAAATATGATGATAGTTGATCTAGAGCCGAGGCCATAAATTTGAAGGAGTCAATGAAGCGAAGGTTTATGTCAGATTCTTTAACAAGTTTCGTGAAAGATATGTATCTTTCTTTCGTTTGCGGAAGAAGCTTCACTCGTCTGACTGTAATATGGCAGTGGTCTCAAATCTTCTTATCTTTCGAAACATAAGGTTTATTGCAATTGAGACAAAGGGTAGCTTTGTCAAACTCAACTATTTCTCCGAATGTTAAGCTCAACATTGGCCATAGATTTTTATGACTTTTACAATTCAAAGGCTAGTGAGTGAAAGTTTTTTACAAACTACTTGGCTGGTGTTTCATCATCTTCTCCACTGCCTGTTGCTCTTATACTGGGATTTTCTATTATCATAACTGCATTTTTATTTTAAATTCAATACTGAATGCTTTCTGCTGCTGATAGGCACGATCACTTTCAACAGGCTAAAATAAGCACTCGAAATCTGCGTATATTACGTAAGGCACCCGATTCTTGTGTGTGAAGCTTTTGAACTTGAGTACATTATCGATGCTGTTTTTTCAAAATAAGCGTTATTTTACATTGGTTAACATTTCTGCAATCAGATTTATGTGCTTCTAATTGCTTAGCAGTCCAAAAGAAATGTTATCAACGATTACAAATGTATGTTTGGTTACCTCGACATGACGCCTGCTTGTTCATCAAGCGAGATAGTTTTTTTACCCATACACAGTGTTGATTTTATTATAGATCTATATCTTCTGCTTTTTTTTAGATTCTTTATCCGCATAAAACCTTTCAACTACTAGTAAATTCACATGTTTCTATTTCTTTTGTAAAGTCACATGTCTGGGAAGAACATCATACGTAGTACCCTTCTTTTTCAAAAAGTATAGGTTAACTGAAACAATATTTTGTTTTTAAACTTTCCAATCTCTCTTGGGTCAGCAGGAAATCAAATATTTTTAAAATAAAACTCTTTTTCATATTGAATGCATTTAGAGGTATGACTTGAATTTTTTTCCACTGGATATTATCCTGATAGCACGGCTCACTTAAAGCACTGGTCATTGCTATTCATCACATTCACACAGCTTTTTCACTCCTAATGTTAACAGGTAAGTCGATGAAAGAACTACCTCCTATCGAAATAAATTCGTTAATCATCAAGATATTATTTAGTACACACTTTAAAGACCAGCCAGATTCATTATCTTAGAATTCTTTGACACCACTTTCAATTGGTTGCTGAAAATTGAGCACGAACCACTCGCTTGAGGGAGTTCGTCCCCAAAATGAAAATAATCAGATTTTAATAAAACTGTAAAAATATATCATTTGCAATCGTAGAAGACTATCCTCAAATTTTCAAAGCTATTCAGAGCCTATGAGCTAAGGAATCGAGGGTTCGATTAACACATACTCTTACAAGAAACTTGGAAATTCAGCTCTGTTATGACTGTCTCAATTTTTTTTCATGTATTGAAAATAATTAGATTTCGAAATAATTTGAACTATGTGTTCAGTGCTTGCGCGAGAAAATCCCTAATTTTTCTTAGAACGATTCAGAGTCTTATAGAAGAGCAATTATACAAATTTTATAAAGTTTAAAAAGA
>JAPYYV010005531.1:0-29541 GCA_030522625.1 Copidosoma aretas | reverse complement strand
TTATATTATGATTGAAAGTAATCGGATGAACTTTTTGAGAAATAATCAAATAAATTTACGTATCGAATGTTATCAATGTTTATTAGATCATATTATCAAAAGTTCATCAAATATCACGCAAGATTTTGAAAAAAAAAACAGAAAATTGGCAACCTTTTTATTTTACCTTCAACGTACATAGGCGGACCACGATACATGCAACAGCATTATCAAGATGCAATGTCAATTATGAGAAAATGTGGTAGACCAGATTTATTTATAACTGTTACATGCAATCCGAAATATAAATAAATGAAAAATGTATTGAAAGACTTTCCTAAAAACACTTGACCAAATGACATACCAAATATAACAGTAAGATTGTTTGATACAAAGTCAATATAGTTGTGTTAACAAAAGTATGTCCCAGCCTCCCCTTCCCCTGCTCCACCTCAGCTCCCTCTTAGCTCCCCACAGCTCTCCCTCAAATCACGTAGTTTTTTAGCTCATTTTTACGTGATACTTAACCCAATTTTTTTTGGGTTAGCATCCCCCCGCTCTTTTCGCTCCCACTTAGCTCCCACTTGACTCCCCACAGCTTTCCCTCCATCTCCCCCTCGTCTCCTTATCAGCTCCCACCCATAGTCTCATAACCGATTCTTCAATACACACACACACACAACTTAATTATATGTTCATGCATATGAATGAATTCTCCATTCAACATGTTTTAAGATTAACATTATATTAATTATGTGCAAACCATAATTGTAATGTAGTCTAGCAAACTATATCCGAGCAGTGATAAGCAAAGATATCCCAATCGGAAAATTTCTTTTTTTTTTCTACAAAATATGATTAGCAATATATTTTCGTGTATTATACTTACTATACAGGTGTAATATACTTTTAATTATGATGTAAATAGACAAGGTTTGCAGATAGCACATGCTTTTGACAAGGGAAAAAACCAAACATATTTTAGGGCAATAAAGCTCTGAATTTGTCAAAAAGAAAACACGTGCTTTAATACAGTATTCTACTACGTCAAAAATAACCAACATTGCTGTACTAAGACAGGAAATAAGAAAAGTGACCGTCAGTGATACAGCCGATGAAACAGATACTTACCCGAAATCCGTACACTTAAGTTTAATACTAAATTTACATAAATCAAAACTCACGCACATTAAACCACATCACAAAAAAAAACATCCGATTACAATGTTTAATAATAAATCATTTATCCCCTAATTCAAAATAATTTCAAAGAAAAGCATAGATATGAATCTCTAGCTCCTTCAACCAAAAAACCCAATATACTTTAACCTAATATTCAAAGGGAAAACAAATATTAAAGCCAAAAATATTTATTGTTTTTATCACTTGGGTTATTGGAAATAAAAATATGATACAACTTAAGTACGTAAAACCAAATAACCAAATACACATGCATGCTCATAATGTTTATTGATATCTCATGTACTCACTAATTAAGAGTATAAACAGAATATTTTATTCGATTTCGAAAAACCAAAATAGTGCTGAAATCTAGCAAATTATATCTTAACAGTTATAAGCTAAGATCTCCTAATCGCATACAATGTCTTTTTAATACAAAATATCATTAGCAATGTTATTATGTGTATTATACTCACTGTTAAGGTGTATTAAACTTTTAATCATAAAAAGACAAGGCTGGCTGAATAGCAAATGCTTCTGACAACACATAAAAATAATCACATTTTATGACAGCTGATATCGATATTTGAGAAAAATAAAAATTTTCTACATACAATGTTCTTTTACTACGTCAAGAATAACTAAGTTGGCTCTTATAAAGCAGGAAATAAGATACTTTAACGTCAGTTATAACGCCGATTAAACACATATTGAAAGACCCGTAAAATTCAGCAAAACACGGAATCCAACTAAAGTAAAAACTAAGCACCTAAGACTAAACAACCGAATAGAATTGCCCACTCAAACTGTTTATTAATTATTAATTTATTTAGTGATTTAGAATTTAAGCATTAGTCTAGTGTGTTTCGGGATAACGTACATAGTATAGTCATTATTACAACAATCGGACAGATCAGCGGAAATGTTTCTGTTTACATAGTTTATTAATATCTTGCTTTTCCTTTATAGTTACACATAATTTTCTATTGTATACCAATTAAGATTAAAATATCTAAAAAAATTTATAATTTATTATGTATAAAAAATTTATAAAATATGTAAATGACTTTATCAATGTCAATTTCAATTATTGAGTGACAAAATAATGAAAAATACGATCATTTAAGTATCTAAAATTAAATACAGTAATATACAATCCTTAAAGAAATTTTTGAACAAATTGAAACTTTAAAGTTTTTTAAGTTGCGAATTTCATTGTTCGTGAAGTATCCAGCGGATCAAGTAAAGTTTATGACTTCTACTTATACATAACGTAAACTATGTTTTGATGAATGTCAAGTAGTTATCAGTGAGTCTAAAGTTTGTACTATAACTATATAGTTGTCCGTCAAGCGTGGCTGACCAAATATCAACGTCTTTATTCGCTTGTCATTTACGCATTTCTTACTCTCCCACTGTATTAGTATTGCTCTTCTCATTCGTGTTAATTTTAATCTTCAAAACTGTGGCGAATTCGACAGAAACGACAAAAAATTTAAAGACATATTTCAACACAAAGAAAGGTTTTTGAGCAAAAAATAATAGCACCATCATGAAAAGCAGGTCAAAATCTATCGATTTTTATTATTTAAATGTGTTTTTTAGATTTTCCCCATCCGTACAAGGGAGTTAAACACAGTGTGCTCGAGAAAAAAATACGCCTCACGCAGAACTATTTCTGTAATAATAATGATTGCGTAAATATGTATTCATATACCTATTAATCAAAATTAACCTTAAATACCAATTAAAGTCATTATTATTAATAAATTATTAACAATTATTTGATAAATCAGTAAACTTATTTCATGTATTGACTATATCTGCTCACATTTTTAGCGAATTTTTATGAGATCACTCAGGTTATCTATGTTTGTACGCATATATGTGTATTAAAAAATAAACTTTTTCATTCATTTTTCTGACATGAGAATATAAATATTGAAATTTGGGGGTTGGCGTGCGGAGCGCGCAGGGAAGCGAAGCCCCAATAATACATGTATATATATATTGTGTGTGTGTGTGTGTGTGTGTGTGTGTGTGCGTGTGCGTGTGTGTGCGTGTGTGTGAATGTGTGTAAAACGGATGCCACGCCAAAGCGCTGACCGCGTCCGCTCCATTACCGCGAAGAATAAGAGAGACATATAATGGCTGAATAAAAGCTGCAGCTACGAGGCCCAAGACGCCGTGCCTCTCCCTCACGTATTCGGCTTGAAGGGCATGTTAACGATCGATTGATCGATTTAAGTGGACTGTATTTTATTATAATTTTATCGACGGGATACGGAGGGAGGACGAGGAATATGAACATGAGTATTTAAAGGTGTAAGAATATGCACAACACACCACTTTGCACGATAGAAATAGAGTAATTTATTCCTGAAATCGACTCAAACATGGTCGAAAACAAAGAGGCTGTTTTACAGCAAACCATACAATAGAAACTCTAAAAATGTTGATATAACAGTTCTTGAGGCTTCTGCTGTGCTATACTACTCACTTATCCGCTCACACAAAGCCAATTATCATGTAGAGGTTTTCGCGCTTGACAAAAGTAATCATGCAACACCTTATGTTGGATTTGTATACATACATACATGTACATTAGGGTTCCCTTATTTATCAATATTTTTTTATTTACCGTGCCGCCACCTAGATTTTTTTTGTGCTGAAAAATGAAGATTACACTTGGAAAAATCAAGAGTTAGTAGTTTTTGTCACAAATGTGCATCTCTCCAGGGTGGTCTCTGGGCCCGAGGGCGCGTGCGAAGCAACGCCAAGAGGCAACTGGGACCTCCCTTGGTAAGATGCACATGAGTGGCAAATGCTTTTTTTTCTACTGAGGGCACACTAGCCTCTGAAATACGCCCAAAGTAGAAAAAAAAGTTGTTCAAACTGTGCCGAGACTACAAATAGTAGCTTTTGTCATAAATGTGCATTTCTCCAGGGCGATCCCTGGACCCGAGAGCGCTTGCTATTTTTCCTACCATGGATGAACCAGGGTAGGAAAAGTAGGACTCGCCACTCCTGTTCATCTGACCAGGAGGATCCCAACGATCCCTTGGGCGTGGCTTCGGAAGCGCTCACGGGGCCATTTCCTACCATGGACGCAAAGTGTGACACGGCCTATGTACCTTAGGGCAGAAATCTTGGCCCTAGTAACACTTTGCGCCCACGGGCGGTAAAGTGCTTTCCTGCCCTAGGGCGCAAAGAGTTTTGCGGGCTCTATTTTCGCTACTAGGCCCACACTGCACTTTGCGACCCGATAACAAAAATGTCGCTCGAACCTTAGGCACAAATATACAAAAAACGCACTCTCCAGGCGCACATTTTGTATTTTGTTGCCATGGTGCAAAATCTACTATTTTTATTTACGAACACATTTTATACTTGATCCAATGTGCTTTCATGCTTAACTATATTCGAAGGTAACCTCAAACGATTCACATATGACACTTTTCTTATGTAAAATTTGACTTAAAATCCAAATCATTATTTATTTTGAGCCAATACTCATATTTCATAATGTAAAAGGCACTTTTACGTCAATTGAAGGTTGTTTTTTGATGATTATTTGCATAAAAGTTTCCTCTAAGCTCTCTTAGAATGTTGTAACTAAATAAAAATGCCAAAACAATGATAAAATCTGGCGTAGAATCCAAATCTTTACTTATTTTGCACCATTATTCATATCTGGTAGCGTAAGAAACACGTCTTTTGGTGATTTCCACAATCAAAAGGGCCTTTTAGCTCTAATAAACTCTGCAACGGATAAACAAAATTGAAATAAAATGTATGTGTATTTTTTTAACTTCTTACTAATTACTAAGAAAGAAGATAAAATAAAAAAGGCTAAGCATAAGTGACAAATATTACCTAATAACTTATATGACACCTCAAATAAGATATAAGGTGAGACATCAGATTTTAATGAGACTTGTTAACAGAGAATCACTCATCTGTTTTTCATGCCTATGTACGAATCCAAAATAGAAACTCAGCGATAAAAAATGAACATTTAACAAGGGTGTTTTTCCGCTGATCAGTATGTATTCGTACGATCGGTAAGTAAGTACCCGAAGAAAGTTCATTCGTTCCTTCCACTAAACAAAGTTAAATACTAATCAACATAAAGTTATCAATGTGTTCTTTCTGAAGATAGTGATTTAACGTCTCTCAGAGTGCGTTTTAAACATTCTGATTATCGAGAATCTTTAATTTTGATTATATTGTAAAAAAATCATCCTATTACATTAAACACTTTTTTAAAATGATTTAAAGTGTGTGGCTACGGCCTACCGAAACACGGCTATTATCGTCACCCCAACTGAATTCTCGTCTTCTTCTATCAATACGACTGACAAAGCTAAAGATAAAAATTCAGTTCTGGTCAGTCCAGAACCGAAAAAAACAAGCGTTACTATCAAGAGTTTGTCCGATTGTAACTGTACTGGACCGAGCGAAAGAGTAAACGAAAAAAGAACAGATCTCTTATATTCTTTATTAGATCGCACATGTGTCTTTATGATGTTTTTTTTTTCAAAAAGTCATAGCTCCTGATAGGAAAAAGATATTAAGATAAAACTTTATTGACAGCGTAGGGAAAGAGTTGTGGAATATAGGAAAACCATAGCGGAATTCCTTTTAGAACCAACCAGGCCAGGAAATTCAAGGAAAAAACAACATTTTTGTCAGAGCTGCATTAAATAAGGCTATGATTTGCTTAAAAAAATGTTTATGCTCATACACAATCGATAACTTTGTACAGCATTATGTGTTCATACTAATTACCGTCTCACGACCCCGAATAAAGTTTATTTTTTCTAACCTAACCTCTAAAAAAATGAATCCCTAGTAATTTTTGTATTATTTTCAGCAACTTTCCAGTAGAAATTACATAACTACCGTTTTTTTAGTTGCCCATTGACATATATATATATATATATATATATATATATATATGTAAAGAAGTATACTACCTTGGTATGATTTGTATTAACATAACCTTAAATTTCGTCGAAAATATTGATCTTCTACTCTAAAAAATGTTAACACTATTAAAAAAAAGAAGCTTATGACTAGTGTACTTTACATTCAAAATTGTATTGTGATTCATTTTTTCAATTATTATTTCTATATACCGAATCTGATACAATCTTATAAGACCTTTGATAAGTGTTACATTCGTTTAAGGTAAGGATTTGTTGGTATTTTGGTTGTGTATGCCTAAGTGCAGTCCTAAATAATAAAGGAATCAAGATTATTTCATTTTTGTGGCAGTCCTATCATCTTTTTTTCAGCTTCGATGTGCTGACATAACTTCCAAAAATTTTCAGTAAACGAACCCTGGTGTATTTTAACTAACAAGTATTGAAATGTACGTTTTATGCATTTATAGGTTTGCAATACCATACAACAGTATATCATTTTTGTTTTTATAGTAAATAGTTATCACGACCTTGAAAATATATGGATAAATATATTTTCTCATCCTGTAATTTCACAATAAAAAGAAAAATTTAGTTAATATTGATTGATATAGCATACTATAATAATAATAATAATTAATTACAATCTACTAATGTGTTTTTAAAAAGAATAAGCTAGTAATAACTTCGGCAAGAACCACGCTTGGTGTAAGATTCGTTCAAGGTAAATCTGTATCATATAAAAATTACAACTTTATCACAAAATTTTTTTATTTTCAAAAATTTGAAAAATCGTTAAAAAATAAAACTATTGCAATTAAAATTTACCTATTATTATTATCTGGATTTAAACGCACTCATATATTTTAGTAAGTGATTAAGAGTACTGTGAGACTTTAAAGTCCAGTATTGTATGCATAAACATCATTATTGGTGACCAAGCGCATGCAAAAATCTACACAGTATTTTTGCGAAAACACTTAGATTAAACATGGAATTCTGTGAAAAATATTCACTAGGAGTTTCATACATGTGGAATTTCATCTGGAAAATTTTCAAAAAATAACATTCTAAACATTTTTTTAGGAAAAGTTCCACAAGGGATCCCACGTACAAAATCGATGAAAAATTACATTAGGAATTTTGAGTCATGTTCCAATCTAATCCATTGGCTAGACCCAATCTGTTAGACAAAAAAATTCCATAGCAAGAGAATTATGTTTCTTTCTGCAGGAGATTTAATAAACAATTTAACAAAATTAGATATTACTAACATTTATAAATGACTTTAATGGCATTTACCCATCAAATTTTTTTTCAACGTACAGCGCAAAGCCTCCATACGTGATAAAAATGGCTATATTTTTATAATAGCCCATATTTCAATAAACTTTGAATTATGATAAATTTCTTACATATTCATACCAAGTAAATTCGAGTAGTCAAATTAAAATCATTGATGAGACGATAAAAAATCACCTCGACCCCGGAGTCGAACCGGGGAGCTCCTTCTTGCCAGGAAGGTACGCTACCACTTGCGCCACCGAGGCCTTGGCGATTCCCTTCGCCCCATCAAGTCAAGTTCTAAACGCTATTCTAGTACGTTCCGGCTGAAAGACTGGTGGTACGTTCGACTCCGAGGTTAAGGTGGTTTTTTTTCGTCTCATCAATAATTCTAATTTGACTACTTGAATTGACTTGGTATGAATATGAAAGAAATTCATCAAAATTTGATGTTTATTAAAATAATTGATATTATAAAAATACAGCGATTTCCATCACGTATGGCGGCTTCGCACTGTACGTTGAACAAAAATTTGATAGGTCAATGCCATTAGAGTCATTTATATATATGATTATATCTCCACCTATCTTGGAATTATGTTTGTGAATGTATTAGATATTACTATTAACATGATAGTACCATACCTGGGGGCCGAAAATATTTTATTCAACAGCACACATGCCTATATTGCTCTTGCTGCTTTCAAACGCGTACAACTTCTTAATATGTAAGTAAAATGAAAATACCATGGCAGATTTAAAAAAAAAGAGATTGCAAAAAGTTACCATCATTTACAACCACTTAAAATACTATCAATACCACATAAAAGTACATGTTTTTTACTTAAATATCCCCACGTATAGACTTAAAATGTATTGATTCAGCAACGATACATATGGACGCTGCTTCATGCTTTGAAACATAAATTTACTTTACTAGCGTGGTGACAGTTTATGTGTTTGGTTATTAGTAGAAAAAAAAAGATTTTATGTAGCCTTTTTTGTAGTTTAATTTTATATACTATAGGTATAACAAATGTCAAAAATTTATTTGTTGTACGACTATTAAATCCATAGTTGATACACAAATATAAAATCGTAATAGAAATTTTTTTTTCACTAACAACCACTCACAAAAACTGACACCACTTAAGCAGAATATATTTATGCTCCAAGGCTTTTAACTGCGTCTGTTAGCATCATCATTAAACTAGTATATTTTCATCCTATACTATGAAATTAATTATTTTATCAACATGTTATAAAGTTATGGGCTATCAAATGGAACAAGAGCAATATAGTATGTGTATTTTTAAATGAAACACTTTAGGCCTCTAGCTAGAGTGTTGTCATGCAAGTAGAAACACATATGGCTGTTAATTCTCTAATCAAAACCTATTTAAGGTAAACAAATTATAATTTTTATATAAAATTTTATCATTGTAAGCAAGTATACATGGTTTACTTAAATTTTTTTAATTGACTATACCATCACATGTGGCGGTAATTATTTGATATTTTATCAATTCATAAAGCGCGTTTTATTGCGAAAACAACGGTCTTCGTTAAAAAGTTTTTAATCAAAAATCAACAGAATAATGAAGAAAAGGCTTGCTCGGGCCGGGGCTCGAACCCAGACCTCCTTCTGTCCAGGAAGGTGCGTTAACCAATTCTGCCACCAAAGCATCGGCAAGCGCTCCCTCTCATTGCTGTTATGCGTATATTTTTATTGAAACGCGGATTATATGTATGATCTTATGACTATATATGCCTTGATGGTAAATATTTTAGAAAAGTGAAATTTTTTTCGTTGACTATACAATCACATGTTGCGCTAATTATTCGATATTTCATCACTTAATAAAATGCGTTTTATTGCAAAAAAACGACCTTTATTAAAAAATTGTCAATCGAAAATCAACAGAATAATGAAAAAACGGCTTGCTCGGGCCGGGGCTCGAACCCAGACCTCCTTCTATCCGGGAAGGTGCGTTGACCAATCTTGCCACCGTAGCATCGGCAAATGATCCCTCCATTGCTCTGTTATGCGTATCTTGTCAGTCAAACGTGGATTATATGTATGATCTTACGGCTACATATACTTTGATGGTGAATATTTCAGATGAGTAAATTTGTTTTTCATTGACTATACCATCACATGTTACGCTAATTATTCGATATTTGGTCGGTTCATAAAGCACATTTTATTGACGAACAACGATGTCCGTTAAAAAATTGTCAATTAAAAATCAACAGAACAATAAAAAAAAGGCTTGCTCTGGTTAATACACAAACCCAGACCTCCTTCTATCCGGGAAGGTGCGTTAATCAATTCTGCCACCGAAGTCTCGATAAGCGCTCACTCTCATTGCTCTGTTATGTTTAAATGATTTCTAAATTTATGATTGTAAATTGATAAAATTTAATAATAAAGATTTAATTGCGAATTACTTATATTTTTGAAAACTAGTATCTTACGGGTGTATAGTGTTAATAATAATAAGTTTTTATTTATTTATTTATAAACTTGATAAAATTCCATTCTTAGGTTATTTTGAATAATCATACGGACAATGTCTTTCACTATACAATCAAATGATATTGATTTAATTGGTGATGCTATGCCACAAATTGTTGGTAATAGGTTACCAACAAAGAAACAAATGCTGAAAGATATTTTCTTTAATACTAGACATATAAATTTAACAGTTATGGGTCGTAGAACTAGTGGTCAAAGGAGCTTTGATATTCTGAGAAAAACCCAATACAACCACGCAGAAGTTTGACAGATATAAAAAGTTAGATAATTTATATGCAGAGTACAGGAGGATACATAAAAGTACAGGCGTACCTAGTAATGTAAATCAAGAAAAAAAATTTCTGCTCAATTAAGCTTGTTATTTGACGTGACACATAGTGATGTTTTTAATATTATAACTGATGAACAAAAAGATTTTCTTATAGACCAGAGATCGATGGAACCTAAATTACATATAGCAGATATTGTTTATGAAATAACGTTTGATACTGTTTAAGGTATAGTTAAGTTTTAACAATAATTTTTTTTTTATGAAGAATTGCAATAAAGATATTTTAAATTTATGTAAAGACGCGGTAAAGTATTTTTTGATAACTTTTTTCTTAGTAACATAATTTTTGTAGTGTTATGGTTTTTAAAAGTATAATAATTGAGTTCTGGATTCATAAGTCATTTTATAATAAAAAATAAGATAACAACTTGAAATAAACAGAAAGATTTAGTTTTAATTAGTAATATTAAAAGGTTTTCACTAGTACTTGTCGATACATCTTTCGTAATTACTTTCAGTATCACCAATAATCATGCTTTATAAAAACTAACTTTAAAAACTATTAAATTACATTATATAAATAATAATACAGTAACTTAAAATCTATAAATAAAAGCAAATCTAATGAGTTGCTTATATTTTTTTAGAATCAAAGAAATTGATATCACGTTTCGAAGACAAATCATCTTTAGAAACATCTCCAAGTGAATTGAGCTTACAGCAAAGTTTTGTTTCACAATTTAGCTTACGAGGTCGTTATTACTAACCAAAAAGATCCTGAGGCAACATTAATATTATGACAGAAGATATAGTGGCAGTTTTAGATTCTTCTAAGATATCGTACAGAAATTCTGTATTATTAATTAGTATCATCGCTAATACTTTGGGTCACGATATTAAAAATCTTATTTTAAATAAAAGAATGGACTTTGAAAAGTTATCGATTACCTATTCTTATTAGCGAAAGTAAATTAGAAAAAAAAATTTAATACACCGGCACTCTCTGATGACTAAGGTATTATGCAAGCTAATGCCATTTTCGAGACTTTAGATGATTGGGGTCTAAATGACAAAGTAAAAGCTTTATGTTGTGATACAACGAATTCGAATTTGGAAAATATAAATGGTGCTGTGACTATTTTTGAGAACTTTCTCGATACAAGTATATTGTATTTACTTAGTAACTATATGTGTCGTCACCATATTTATGAACTTACTTTGGCATGCGTCTTTAAGTTGAAATTTTCTGGAAGTAAAGGACCAGATAATCCATTTTTTAAGAGATTTCGTGATCAGTAGCTCAATTTAGATGCAGCAAAATATTATGTTAATAAGCTTAGAGATCTGCATTCATCGTTATTTCTGCGAAAAGAGAAGGTCATCCTACCTTAAAAGATTGAACCTCACGTGACTGAAGCCTTTTTATCCGTCCTGTGATTGGTCGACACTGATCAAGATCGGGCAAATTTAAAAATAAGATTTCGTAAAATAATCAAAAATCAATTTAAATTTGTGGCTTCAATAAAAATTAAAAGTGTATTTTATGAAATAGCTAATTATTTCATTTTTCTTCAACAATCATAGAAATAAATGTGTTTTATTAAATATTAGGGGTTTGCGCGTGAAGCGCGCAGGGGGCAGAGCCCCCTAGTAAATTAAAAAAAAAAAGATATTCAAAAGAACAGCGACCTGGTTATGACTACAAGGAGCTACTTGAATTATGTTTAGTTTTTTTAAGATTATCTCCGGAATATTTGGAGATTCGTAAATCTGGAAAATATCATCATGTTAGATGGATGTTTAAAGCTATCTAATGGATAAAAATATTTTTATTTCGTAAATTCTTTTAAATTAGTGCTGTCAAATTAAAAAAACTTTTTGATCTTTGTTTATCAATTGTTTTTGTGTATGTGGAAGTCTGGTTGTTAGCTCCAAACGCCGTTCAAGCTCCAAATAACGACTTAAAAGTTATGAAGCAGCTCTATTTTTATGCTAACGTCGATTCTTAGGTATCCAATGCTGCCTTAAAAAAGATCAAAAGGCTTTTATGGTACTTATCCCTTAAGGCAAGTGCTATTCTGTTCTTTGATGAAGATTTATCTCTCACAGTCAAGTGCCGGATGATTTAATGTTAGAAAAAAACAGGGATTACGATGATTTGGCTCAATTTCGAAGAGATTTTGAAGATTCAAATGAACAAACAAGGGTGATAAAATTTAGAAAATCAGAAAAAAATGATATTTGAAAAAACATAAAAAGTATTCTACATAATTTTAAATAAAAATGTCATTGTTACGCATTCATATGTTCTTATTTGATTCCACTCATTTCCTGCTATTCATGAATTTTTTTTTTTTATATTAGTGGCACTTCGCGCGGTAACAGCTGTTCTGTTGGTCACATTCAGAATTTATTGCCTGTTCTATTGTAACTTTTGTTTTTGCCTCGCAAATTGTGGGTTGAAGCGGGTGCTATGAAGCTATACAAGGGTTAAAATATCATAAAACTACCCCTAAAATTGAAATTTTCGTAATATCTATCTCGAGTGAGTAACATTTCTTTGAGATAGTATATTATTGTTGTTGAGGTCACTGATGATGAATCTGCTGTCAGATATGGAAAATTCGAAATGACGGACATGATATGGCGACCAAAAAAATGGAAAAAGACAGAATTTTTTTGCAATTGCGTACGGAGTGTATTTTTAAGATCACCTATCACAAATCTATCGTCATAATATTAAAATATAATTATGAAGAAGAATGTCTCATAATCATAGGGAGTAGTCCCACAATTCCGGCTTCAAGAATCCACATAAATTTTCATAAGAGAAATACACATGGATTTCCACGTAGATAAATACGTGTATTATATGTTGACATCCATATGGAAAACGCGTGTGGATTGTACGTGGATAAATGTACTTATTCTATGTGAACGTGAATGTTAATAATTTACAGAAAATCAATGTGGATGAGCATGTAGACCCCACGTAGTATAAGTTTGGGTAATAACGTGTATGTTTACATGGCATCGTTGTTTGTATCCACGTATATTTTTATGTTGAATTCACGTAATTTTTACTTGGGTTTGTACGTGGAACACACGTCTTTATATACGTGATTTCCTGTGTAAAATGATTATACTTATCCACGTGCAATCCTCGTACTTATCCACGTGGATTTTTACATAAAAGCAGAATATTTATCCGCGTGAATTTCTAAATAGAATTCACACAATAATCCACGTGGATTTTCACATGTAATAAATGAATTTATCCTCGCGAATTCCCAGGTGTAATTTACGTACTTATACATGTATATATACGTACGAATTCCATACAAGTCTATGAGTACTCCACGTTTGATCAACGTAGGAATCTATGGGGATTCTTGAAATTAGGATAACTGGTAAAGATTTTAATTAACTACGTTATGGAACACAATCTCGAGCGCACAAAACCAGCTGTATCAAGTTATTAACAAATACAATAATAAAAATCACGCACTTGCCACAAATTTTATCTACACGCTTAAAAATGTACTTATTTATTCATATTATAAGTTCTTAAGCTCATTACTCTCTTATACTTACATTTATTGAGTATACTGAAGTTATTGGCCCCAATACATAATTAATACTTATTTTTAACTCTTTCTTAAAAATTTCTGTCAGTCAACTTCAGGTGTTTCTAACTAGTATACTTTCAAAGCAGGAATAAAACCAAAGTTGAGGCAGAAAAATTAACACAATTTTAAATAAATATATAAATCCCTTGCAATATACTAATCTATAGATTGTACATAAAGATACTGAGATATGATTGACTAAGACAGACCACGTGAATTAAGAAATCAGAAAATTGTAGTAGTTAATTTTGGAGAAATAAAGAAAAATAAAATTATTTAAAGTTATTCTATCATTTACAGTGATAAAAGCTTGATTGAATTAGAGCAGTTTTAGTATAATTTCATTAAATTATTACATGAACCACTTTAATATACAATTATCTGAATATTAAGGCGATTAAACATTTCAATAACTGTTTAACTTTTCAGATACAACTTTTTTTTGGTTGAATAACAATCCACAGAGTACAAGGTTTTGTAGACCTTCAAGAATTTCCCTTGAGAAAGAAACGTATGATAGTATTAAGAAAGAGTATCTTACACTGAAAAGTGAAGTTAATCTACAAAAGGCTGGTGAATTTTAACTGTCAAATAGTAGCACTGTTACTGTATTATATAAAGTATCTCTCACAATATTTGATGGCAAATGTGTAAATGCCATCGTTGGAAACACAGCCACAACTAGTTGTCCTATGTGTAGATATTCAACTTACGCTTTTAATAAAACTGAAAATGATATTAATCCACAAATGGAAGCACTACAATGTGGTCTTGGCTTACTACACTGCGAGATTAAGGCATTTGAGCAACTTCTACATGTATCTTATAAAAGTACTACAGAACCACTATTTTGGGACATTAAAGGTAACAATAAGGGTTAGATTAGAAAATTATCCTAACAACTCTTTTTTGTCACTGATATTTAAATTCAAATTTTTTATATTTACCACTGATTCCTGCTCATTAATTACGTTTGACACTTATGCCATGCCGTTATTACAATAAATATTATTAAATATAATTTTTCGTGGCTTGCTAGCTTATCTGCTACTCACAAAGTTCCTCTTTGGGAAATCAAATTATTTAAAAAACATCAGCATCGCTTGCTCAGATATGTTGTACTGACAAAAAATACACATATATAGCTAGTAGACAAGAATCCAATGAACATAAATTTATTCATTTTGATGGTAATTTTTTATCACAGTAGAAAACTTAATACTTTTTATAACTTATATACTAGCCATGCCAATAACACAGGACCACAAGAAAAAATTTCAGGGTCCCAATGAGTGAATACATATTCTCTATGTATTTTGAGGCACTGAATTCGAATCCTGTATCCAAATTGCTCTAGCACGTCCAGATTTTTTTCTAACCTAAAAAAACCCTTAAATCCAAAATAACGTAAGACGTCAAACCAAAGCAAATAAAAAAAAATTTATTTATTTACGGTTATAACCAATACCTCGTTTTATGACATTTTAACCTAAGTTTTAAACCCCCTCTTCAAATACAGCCCTTTAATATAATCTGAGAATGCCAATTGGCCGAAAAAGTTAGAATTTTCAACTTAATAAACTACAACACTGAAGCCTATCAACTTAATTTATCCTCTAACAAAAGATCATAATCTTAGTAGCATTCTAACTTAAGGTTCTAACTCTATAGCTCCGTGACCTAACCTCTAAATTCCAAGTGACCCAATAACAGTATTTTAGCTACATAAACTGCTGTGCCATGTCCATCAAACCTGTTTTCTTGATAACAAAAGCACTTAATGCCAGTTACCTTCACATTCATGCTTCTAACCATACAGCTTCGTAACCAAATCTTTAAATTCCAACTTACCAAATTTTATTATACACCCACTTTCTACTCGCAATCTTCAAACACAACAAATAAATGTTTTCCAAATATATTGTTAATCTTATTAGTGATTTCAATGACATTTCCATATCGAAATTCGTACAAAAAACCCATATGAAAATCAAACTAGATTTTTTTTAAGCCCTGTTGCCCTCTGTGCTGAGTTTTATACCATCTATTAATATTTGGAATTTAAAGGTTAGCTTAGGAAGCTGTAAGGTTAGAAGCATGTATTCAAAAGTCACTGGCATTAAGTTAGTGCATCGCAAGACAAGACAAGATCAAGATGTAAGTATAGTCTTGTATTGGTCTTGAAAAATTTAAAAAAATCCTAGTCTTGTATCTGTCTTGTCTTGATTTCAAGACAAGATCAAGACTAGACAAGACAAGTCTTAAGTTTCATGAAACAAAAGAAAAGGGAATTTTTTTACTGACATCAAACATGAGAGATATTGTGTTTTATCATATTTATTTATAATATTAGTATTAGATTAATATTGCATGATTCTACCTCTTGTTAAAAAGTTTTCATGACTTAAATTGGATTGGGTTTATGATCCATCACTTTTAGCACGCCTGCCGTAAGAGCCCATGATCAAAAACATTCAAAGAGCAATCTTTAAACTCAAATTTTTCAAGATTTTGGCCAGTTAGGGGTATAACAAGAGAAAACGTTGGATTTAGCTCGGTCTAGTCTATAAATAAGACACGTCTTGACTCCGGACACTAGGGCACTGGAGCCTCCTTAAGCTTAGTTTAAGTTTACGCTCTTCTTTAATAGTTTACGTTTTAATAACATTGTGCTTACTATACTATGTCCAATTCGCAACTACGTATAAATCGATGCTATTAAGTCATATCAATGTTTACATTAGTGTATACATATTGAAATACAGCGTCGAACCGGTACTTTATAAATTACGTACCGACTAATTATAGTGGTAAAAACGTTAATTGAAAAAGTAACATGTACGTATAACTCTGTTATTTAATAGTAAATATATACAAGACTTTTTCAAGATCAAGACAAGACCAACCATAAGTCTTGATCTTGACTTGGTCTATACGATTTAAGTCTTGTCTTGGTCTTGTCTTGAAATCGAGACAAGATCAAGACAAGACCAAGACAAGTCTTGAATCTTGCAATGCTCTACATTAAGTGCTTTTGTTACCAGAAAGCAGTAGTTTATGTACTTAAAATACTATGTTATTGGGTCAGTTGGAATTTTAAAGTTAGGTTACGGAGCTATGGAGTTAAAACCTTAAGTTAGTAGGTTACTGAGATTGGGAGTTCTTGTTAGAGGATAATTTAGGTCGATCGGCTTCAGTAATGTAGTTTATTTAGTTGAAAATCCTTATTTTTGGCCAGTTTGCATTTTCAGGTTATGTTGGTGGCTGTACTTGGAGAGGGGAGGTTTAAAACTTAGGTTTAAGTGTTAAAGGAACGAGGTTTTGGTTATAACCGTAAATAAATTAATTTATTCATAGACTTTGGTTTGATGTCTTACGTTATTTTAGGTTAGAAAAAAATCTGGACGTGCTAGAGAGTTTAGATACTAGATTCGGATTCAGCGCCTCAAAATACATAGAGGATATGTATTAACTTATTGGGACCCAGAATAGTTGTTTTTGGTGTCCTGCGTAATTATTATGTTGTCGATTGATTATAGAAATCTACGAAACAAAAAAAAAAAGAAGTACAAAGAATATGGTTTAAAAATTTTGGCATTCGAGTGGACCAGGTGATAGAAGAATGTGGTACTAGTAACACTGGAAATCTGGCCAGAAGGTGCTTTAAGGAGCCACTAAAATTTGCCGATTCTTTGGGACTTGATCGATGTTTGGTTGCTAATGTAGCTACAATACTCTTGCTTTTTGAGTGCAAAAAAGAATTGAACGTGAATAAGTTAGAAAAGTTCTGCTGGGAAACGTATATCTTGTACTACAAATTGTATCCTTGGACCAAAATGAGCCTAAGTCTTCAAAAACTATTAGCCCACGGACCCGAAATAGCAAGACAATTTCCTTTACCCTTAGCATATTATTCGGAAGATGCCCAAGAGTCGTGTCATACAAAGTACCGAAAAATGTTTATACATCATTCTCGACAAAACAGCAGGGTTGCACGACTAAATGACACGTTCAATTGAGCCATGTATAAAAGTGACCCTTTCATTTCATTGGTGTATGTTAAAGATCGACTAAAAAAGAATAAATAAATTACACTCACTCAGGACATAAAGGGTTTTATTGCAACCAGTGAGTATAAAAAGAGACCTAAATGTAGCTCTATAAAAACTCAATATAATCATTATTTGTTTATAAAGAATAAAAGTAATATTTTTATTTATTTTCTAAATTAAAGGAGTAGCAATAATGATGGTAGCTGTGAAGGTAGTTTAGAATATACTGAGCAAGAAGACATGGAAGATAGTGATAATAGTAATAATGATAATGATGCTGATGATGATGATGATGACGACGATGATGATGATGATAATGATGATGCTGATGATGATAAAAATGATGATGATAATGATGATAATGATAATGATGATAATAATGATGATGATGATGATGATGGTGATGATGATGATGTTGATGATGATGACAATAAATACAGCTATAATTTAAAGTTAAAATATTAGCTGATAATTTTCGACTGAGTTTTTGTGACTACTTAAACGCCATCGTACAGATACTGGATTAATTACAAATTTAGCAGTTTTTTATCAGTTTTAACGTCACCTAACTATAATTTGTAAGTATCTACTTTACACACCCCTGATATTACATTCTCTGAACTACATGAGAATTACTTACAATACATTAAATTTTTAAAATATTACAGTTACTTTGTAACCATTGACCCCGAGCATATATTGTTTAAACATTTTCATAATACAATCGATCTCAGAATTTTTTTCAGCCATATCGTGTCCACCAACTACCGTAATTTGAATTTGACAAATGATTCGTAATCTGCGACTACGATAACTACGTGCAAAACACAACTCCAAATATCAAGATATTTTTCAAAATTGATAGACATACTCTGTCCGCCCATCTGATTTTTTTTGTACGTGATATATAATAAGCAATATCGAAGCCCCTGTTAAAACTAAGTAATTATTCAACATTTTTATTCCCTATTCTACATTTTCATATATTGACTATAGATTTGTAAAAAGCTATCCCGCAAATACACTCCATACGTAATTGCAAAAAAATTGAAATATTTTTTTTCCATTCTTTCGGTGCCATATCATATCCGCCATTTTGAATTTTCCATATCTGACAGCGGATTCATCATCAGTGACCTCAACAATAACAATATACTATCTTAAAGAAATATTACTCATCAGATATAGATATTACAAAAATTTCAATTTTAGGGTTAGTTTTATGATATCTCAACCCTTGTATAGCTTCATAGCACCCGCTTTGATTTTTTTTCGAGAAGTAATCGCATTTTTTATCATTTCTGACATTATTCAGCACTATTAACATTCAAATAAAGGTGATGGACTGCGTTAAATGTAAATTTTAATATTTTTTTCCACTTTAAAGGTAGTTTTTACCCCTTTACTAACTTTTTTTTCAGTTCGAATTATTTTTCTCTTATTCTGTATGGTTTTACCTGCAACTTCCAAAAAAAATCATCTTGATCCGACCACAACAGCCGGTGCCATTTTATTTATGCAAAAAAAGTCCGTTTCGCCGCACTGTGCGCGGCTCTTATAAGAAGTGCTGTCCTGATAGTACTTCTGATGTTTCCCAGGAATCTAATAAATCAAGTTCAGAGGTAGTCACCAACATATCATTACAGAAGTATCTTGACAGACTTAATAAGAAAGCTAAGGAATCAAAAACCAGCCTGTCAAATGACATTAAGCAACTTTAGGACACAATGGAGGACCGTTTCAGAGATCAAGGTACCAAGTTGTCTGATCTTGAGGAAAGTATATGTGGCATCAACAGCAGATTGACAGTGATAAAAAATGATAAAATTACTTCTATTAGATTGAAACTCTTAGAGCTCAAGCAGAATTTAGATTAAGCCCATTACTTAACTTCGATATACGCCTTGGGACACTAAAGGATGAGTTACTTAACACTCACAAGCAAGTAGAGGATAATATCTTAAAGGAACTACATGAAAGGGTATACAGAGAATTAATCGTTATAATTTACAATATAAAAGATTCCAATCTTGTTGGAAGTGACAAGTTAAGTGCGTCTAAACTTTTCGAAACACCACCTTTTGCTCCTGTTACACTAAATCCTGTCAGACTTCGTGAATTCCTACCTGATGAGGCCCATAGACCTATACGAATTAGACTAGGATCGACTGAACAAGTTCACTGGGCGTTTAGCAATATTAAAAGTGATAACAAGGATGATATTCGCTGCACGTTTATGAATAATGTTCCATCTTTTAAAATGAGAAGCAGTACCCATGGTTCGACAGGAACATCAAGGAAGTCACAGACTTAAAGAAGAATTATCACCGGTCATTTAAGGATCATAAGACGGTTTATTTATATTCCGAATTTCGGGATCAGCATACAGCGTGCAAAAATGGTGTACAATAGCATATAGTTATTATATAAATAAGACAGAATTGGCTATTAATACAAACCCAAAAACTTTCTGAGCCAATGCGCGTAGAAATTCCAGACTGAACTATCCTGACAACATGTATAATGCCAGTAATGATTCTGCCAAGTGTGGTCAGAATATTGTTAATGTGTTTGCTAGTCACTTTCAATCAATGTACAATTCTCACATAGGAGGATCATGCTCTGTTGATAGTGATAGTATTGTAAACGACTTAGTGATTAGTAAAAATGAAATCGTGCATGGTATAAATAAAATGAAAGAGTTACTATCGATTGTCCCAGATGGGATATAGAGTATTGTGTTGAAGCAATGTCACTTAAGTCTGATTGAGCCAATTCACATCATTTTTAACTTTTCTTTATCTTCAGGTCATATCCTTCGATTTAGTGTGACTTTTTTGTAAAGCCAATACATAAAAAGGGTGATAAAGAACTTGTTAATAATTACAGGCTGATTTGTACACCTAATGCACTATCTAAGCTATTTGATTGTACAATCGAATCTAAGTTATCAGGAATGTTGTGCCCATTAATCTCTGATTGTCAACGTGGATTCAGATCTGGCAAATCTACCATAACAAATCTTATTGCTTACAATGAATATATTATTGATGCATTGAGCAACAAACTTCAAGTTTACTCTATCTATACAGACTTTCGGGGAGTTTTTGATTCAATAAAACATACTTTTGTGCTCTCTAGGTTGAATGACTGTCGCATTGGTGGTAATTTCCTGAAGTGGTTTCGGTCCTTTCTAATTAATAGAAAATTAAAAGTTAAAATTGGTAATGACATTTCACAAGATGTACTGGCCACCTCGGGAGTGCCCGAGGGCACCTATTTCGCTCCCTTACTCTTTAGCCTTGCAGACGATTTGCAGGCAAGTTGCAGTCAATTCCGCAGTTAGCGATATCCAGAATGCACATATATTGATGTACTTTGACGATTGGAAGATTTTTAAATCAGTCAAGTCACTAGAAGAGGCCAAAGGGCTTCACACGGACCTTAAGGCTGTCAAAATTTGGTCACGCAACACGGGACCGGTTTTTCATATTAAAAATGTGTTATTATCACTTTTCCAGCTGGTCCACCTGGGTCTTTGATTGTGTAAGACTATTTTATTAACCACGCAAAGACAGTCAAGGATCTTGGGATTACCTATGACAACAAGCTTTAGTTTTATAGTCATATACAAGACACATGTAGCAAAGCAGCTAAGATATTGTTTTACATTACGCGCATTTCAATCGACTTCAAACGTTTAGATAATCTCAAAATATTATACGTTTCATACGTAAGGTCTATTCTTATATATGCCAGTTCAATGTACTGCCCAAACACTCTTTAACTAAACAACATGCTAGAGAAAGTTCAATACAAACTTGTCCCTTATATGGTATTTAAAAGTGGTAAACTAATGCATGGCTTTTGTCATTATTATGCATTTGTAGCCCGTGAGTTTGATATGTGCTCAATAACGTCTTTATTTGAAATTCTTGATTTTGCCTTACTCTACAAGATCATTCATAAAATTGTATTTGCGCCTGAATTAGTAAATCGGATAGTATATTATACACCTAATAGAAATTTTAGAGATAGACCGCGAATATCCCATACTGTTTCTAGGAAGAAAGAATGGAAAAATGAATCCTTGATTGCTAGATCATGTACAATTATAAACAATAATGCTAATATTTGCGAGTTTCTACAGGTGCCTCATCATCAAATTAAAGGTTTTATTGCTCGGGAGTTGGAAAAATATAAGTAGCGGATTTTTAATTACTCGTTTCGGCTACTTATATATTATAGCATACTATATCTGATTTTACAAAGATTTGTATCAGCAATGACTTCATGCGTACCCCTCGTATAATGTCATTTGTAATGTTGTTATCGCGAAGAACCACTCAAATAATCACTTCAATTCTTATGTACAAGGGACAAATCCCGTTGATACTTGAATAAATAAATAAGTAAATCAATAATTAAATAAAGAAGTTACATGAAATAGCAAGGAGCGTAAGTAATTGGAAAAAGTACAGAGATTTATGACTCATATTATCTTTTTTCATAGTACAAAATTTTTATTCAGATATTTTGATTATGTGTTATTTGGCGCAATATACACAACTAAGAATTGTTTGTAAAGCTTATTAGAGCTAAAAGAGCACTTTGATTGTAAAAATCACTAAAAACCAGCAGAGAGTTGCTATAAAATTTTATCTTCCTTTACCAAATGTAGATTTCAATGCACTATAAGTGGAGATTCGGATTCTACTCCAGATATTACCATAGGATTGCTATTTTCATCAAGTTACGAGAATTTAAGCGAGCTAAGAGGAGAATTTGATACAAAACATTATGAAAAAATAGCCTTTTATTGACTTAAAAGTGCCTTTTACATTATCAGATATAAGTTTTGGCTTAAAATAAGTAAAAATTCAGATTCTGCGTCAAATTGTACATAAAAAAAATGTCATATGTAAGACGTTTGAGGTTAAATTCGAGTATAGTTAAGCATTAAAGTACATTGGATCAAGTATAAAATGTGAACGTGAGTTAAAAATACGTTTTTAAATTTCGGCATTATTTAAAAAACTTTTTTCATGAATTTTCAGTACAAAAAATATATCTAGGGGGCGGCAGAGTGAATAAAAATATTAGTAAATAAGAGACACGCTAATATACATACATATGTGTATAAATATATATACTGGTGGGGCTTTGACCCCTGCGCACTCCGCACGCCAATCCCCTATATATATATTCTATATAAAAAAAAAATTTTTTTTTTTAATGTGTTTTTTTTCATTTCTATTGTACCTGATGTAAAATGTATTTGAAATTTTTTTTTCAATATTACGATTCTTATTGTTCTCATATATGTTTCAAAATATTAATATCGTCATACAAATTATGTTTATCATAGAAACCAAAAATAATTTTTAATGAAAACAAAATCAAAAGTTCTTTGAAGAATACTTAAAAGTAGATTGCAGCTTGGTTCAAATTAAATGAGACAACTAATCTTGCAAAATCATTAAAGTACGTACAGAAAACGATATATTTTATGAAAATTTGGAAAAAGAGGAAAATAAAATGAAAAACAATGCTATTGGAAGGATGAATATTGTTTCTCCGAAAGACAATGAAAGCTTTTCTTTAAAACTGATGATTAAAAAAGTAAAAGGAGTGATATCATTTAAAGATTAAAGGACATATAATGTGATTTGTCATAAATCATTCTAAGATTCTGCTATATCTATGGCATTAATGTGATATTATACTCGAATTAATGATTCTTTTAATGAAGAAACTACTGTCATGTTGCTTTATCAATGAAGACAATTTTTGGCGTGGTTTTTAATTTCGGAAAATATTTCTGGTGCCAATAGTTGGAATGGATATGGAAACGATTTTACGGAAGATTTCGTTTTCGATAAAGAAAATCCAGTTTTTTTACGCACAAACAAATTTTTGCTCTAGAAGACAAGTCTTCTAAATTTGTTAATTTACCTACACCTAAAGAAATTTTTTTTTTTGCAAAAATCAGATGACTTTGATGAAAATACTTTTTGTAAAAAAATGTTCTAATTATTATATGTTCAGTTAAGTGAGGACCATAAATATATTTTAGAAATCATATGTGTAAGATATCATAATTTTATTGTATAGATTGTCCTTGCGTTTAAGGAAAAACTTATTTGTATAAAACAATTATTTATTACGTTACGGTTTCTATTATAATAGTTTAGTAATGTTGAAAGAAGGACATAGTTTCATATAAAGACTTTGTCGCCATGACTTCCACGGTTGTTATTATTTTATCATCACATAAAATTTGATTCATTACACAAATATATATCGTGTCGTCTACTTCTGGGTATTCTTTAAAGAATTTTTTAAAATGATATAAGTAATAACAAAAAAGTTCAGCTCACCTGTCTAAATGCCTCTTGGGCGTTTTGGAAAATATAGATCGAAATTATATGAGACATATATTTTAATTAATGTAAACAACTGTGTAATGCAAATAGTAGAGGACATCAAAAGATAAATAATTTAAACAGTCATGCTCCTATAACCGAGTTTTATTTTTTGATGTCCTCTACTATTTAGTACGACAAAGGAGCAAGTGCTTAGGAGTTTACATCAATTTTGTGTAATGCAAAGTTAGCTGAAGTACAGATTTTGAAGAAAGGGTATAAAAACTCTACCTAATCAAGATATTAGAGTAATACAGAAAATAATATTGGGATATAATTCTTCAGAAAAACGAATCAAATTTTCGGGGGGGACTGAGGGGGCGGATTATTGGGGATAGACGAGGTTGAGTTGGGGCTGAGGTGGGCGAATAAAGAAAATCAAAGAGCCAACGGTATTATTGATGACGGAGGATTATAAATGGGTGGGAGCTACAAAGGAGGTATTCTACATTATAGCTTTATTATTTTTTTAATACCTATTTTCAGTTGCGGGGGGGGGGGGGTAGTCAAAATTAATTCAAGGAAACCATAACTATGATTTCATTTTTCATATCGCTTCTAAATGTTGTTTTATGTTACCTAGTATTTTGAAACAGAAACATACGATTGCATGTTGAGTTATTAATAAACATCCTGTCGGAAATCGGTGTTTTTTTTCATATTTCAATAAATTTAAGAAAGACAAAGGGCCGTAAAGTGAAATGCTTTTGTTAAATGTTTAAGCACACTAAATTATCTACAATTCAAAGAAAGAAATTTTCCTCTTCTACCAATAGTCCGGTCGTAAATGACAAGAAACCACGAAAATCTTCTTTTTCGTACTGGATAAATAACTATTTTTAGAATACAATCATAAAGATTAAGATACATCAACTATAGTTTACGTTATATACAAGTAGCAGTCCAAAACTTAACTTTATTAGCTGAATAGTTCACGAACAATGGAAATTGCAACTAAAAAACTTTAAAATTTCAATTTGTTCTCAAAATTTTTTAGGGATTGTACATTACCGTATTTTATATTACATACTAGAATAATCGTACATTTCATTATTAAATTAAAAACTTGATGATTTCATTATATTACAATAACATTTTGCAATGAAAACGATTTGAAGCTTGATTTCGACTTAAATATCTTTTAGGTGTATCACAATTAGACAATAGTTTTAATTGCATTGCAATGTTGGAGTTTTTCTGCTAATTCCAAAAAAAAAGTTATTGCACGACCTATTGGAGTGGAGATATCCTTTTTTTTTTTTTAATGAAATGTCTGTGATTTTATTAAGATCTGAAATTAAAGCATATTATGGTTGAAGCGCTTTATTTTTGGAAAATAAATTTTGCCACTGCTTATGGCTCTTTCATTGTTGCTACGACGAATCATAAAACAAGTTTTTCCCGTACCGTGTTAAAAGTTGAACCTCTGCGGAATATTAACAATAAAAATATTAATAATTTCGGTATGCTCTTTTGCTCCCAAGGTCGAGAAAAATTTTTATTTCCTTTTACAGAATTGTCCTATTAAATTTTTGTGTCACCTAAATAGGAAAATTAAAAGAAAGAAGTGGGTGCCTACATAGTTCATTCATATCTTGCTTTCACTTTATAGTTATACAGAATTTGCTATTTGATACCAAGCAAAAATAAAATATCTGAAAAATGTATACAATTGACAGTATATATCAAAAATATATAATATATAATATATATATATATATATATATGTATATATAAATGACTCTCTCAATATCAAATTTGCTTAGTCTATTAGGAAGATAAGTAAATCAATTATTTCGAACTTTTTCCCTTTCAAAAATTTTCAACGAAACGAATTCCTAAATTTCTAAAAAAAGACATTTTTTTACCAAATCTAAGCTTCTGACCTTATGTATACAAGCCTTATACCATGTAGACATAACCAAGAACTACCTCTTTAAGTTAGCTACTTATCACACACTTCTATATTGCGGTTTGTAACCTACTTTTGGTTTAAATATTCACTTACTGTTTTTTTTTATAAATTTGTTTAAATATCTTTAAATATAAATTATTAAAATATCAAACAATTGATTTTATAAGTTTTTCAAAACTTTCAAGAAATTGATATTAGTTGCGGCTTTAATAAAAGATAATTAATATTTATACAGAAATATTTCTTTTATTTGAATAATTTCTTTATTTTTAAATAAATAAATAATTCTTTATACTTTGTACACTTTTTCAAAATGATGTTGCACAAATTTTTTCGAGTACAATCTTGTTGTATAATTTGTTTATACAACGATTTGTTATTGATAAATTATTTGTAGTACATTGCGTTTTATTCTTTTTAAATTTTTTCATTGGTGAATAAGGTGATTTTTCAGTTACGTTGAATTTATTGACATCTAATACTACCCGATTAAAGATTAAGCAGTACTACTAGATACTCATTTTTATAATTTCTCGCAAGATAAGTCATTTATTTATTAAATATTAAAATAGTTTTTGAAACTACACTAAATTACCAAATATCCTAATTCCAACGATAGATACACCACCTTCGATACATCGCTGTGAGTTATTTATGGGGGCTTCAGTAAGCAGTGGTACCAACTGTTAAATATTTGTGTTAGTTGGTATCACTGTTGTAAGAACGTATGTGTGAGTGCCATCGTATATATACCTGTATGGTGGACAAATACTAAATTCTGTCACGTACATTACGAATGATTGCTAAATTTGTTTTTTGTTGGAATATACAAAGAAATTTTTAAATAATAAAATATCAACTATGAGTTATCTATATTAGTGCACGATTACAAGGACTTAAAAAAATACGATTCCTTCGTAAATACTTGCAGTATAACTTTGAAGTATTCAAAAGCGCGCGCCTTAGGTCTCAACAAGAAAATAATGAGTTTCTGCCACTACCTTGCTAATACTACGACTCGATCAATACTCTACGAAATATTTGAAATTTTTCCAGGGTTACCTATATTTTGCGAGGTATCATCTGAAAGCGTAGGATTTTTACTCATTTTTGTATGAATCATATTTTGTATGAAAATAACATTGTTCTTAATTGGGATCCCTTAGCAAATTACATTTGAGTTATAGTTTGCTAGACTACAACGTAATCATGGTTGCAAGTGCCTGGCTTTCATTACACCATTTCCATGAGTCGGTTGATCTGCCCGATCCCAGTAATAAGGTGTGATTATACTATGTACGTTATCCCGAAAAACAATAGACTACTATGATTACATTCTGAAGTAGTACATAAAGTATTAATTAATAAATAGTTTGAGCGAGAAATCCTTTTTTGTTTTGGTCTTAGGTGCTTGGGTTTCATTTTATTTGATTCCGTATTAAGCCGAATTGTACGAGTCTTTCAGTATCTGTTGTATCAGTGGTATGACTGACGTTAACGTTTTTCATTTCCTGCCTTAGAAAAGCAAAGTTATTTTTTTTGACTTAGTAGTAGAACATTTTATTAAAACAAATATTTTTTTTTTTGACAAATATGGAGCTCACTTGCCCTAAAACCTAATTAGTTTTCTCAGTTGTCAAAAGCATATGCTACCCAGCCAACCTTGTCCATTCACATCATAATACAAAATATAATACACCTTCACAGGAAGTACATCACACATGAATATTTTGCTAATCACATTTTGTATGAAAAAAACATGGCTTCCGATTGGGAGATATTAGCCTATCCCTGCTCAGATATAGTTTGCTGGACTTCAGCACAATTATGGATTGCAAACACCTGTTTTTTGCTCTGTGTGCATGAATCGGTTGCTCTGACCCATTCCTGTAATAAGGTGTTATTATCTTATGTACTTAAGTCCGAAACCCAATAGCATACTCTGTTTACACTCTTAATTAGTAAATAAATCATTCATTAATAAATGGTACGAGTGGGCGAGTCTATCTAGTTATTTAGTTGTAGGTGCTTGAGTTACATTATATTTTTATTTCGTATAGAGCTGAAGCGTTCGGGTCTCCCGTTATCTGTTTCATAACTTGTATTACTAACGATCACGTTTTATTGTTCTGCGTCTGTCTATTTGCCGAATAAGTGGTACAGGAAAAATAAAAATGCCAAGGGGCTGTAAAGGAGTGGATTTGGCAGCGATTAGTTGTTTTCGGCGATGTTCGACGATGTTAGAGGGCTTTGGTGAAAGGGTTCATCAGCAATGGAAATAATTCGTCTGTTTTCGGCAGAGTTTGGCGATATAGTGCCTTTTTGTCAACTTCGGCCATCTTCAAGGGATCTTTCAAAATAAGCATCGGACAAAAAATTTTAAGATTTTTAGGGGGGTCGACGAAACCTGAAAAAGTTCTAAGTTTTTGAGGGGGAGGGGTGGAGGGGAGTTACCGAATAATTCAAAAACTATTTTTACCTAAAATTACGGAGAAAACAATCAAATTTTTGAGGGTCAGTGGAGAGGGGTGAGGGAGGACACAAACAAATGACGACCATACAAAACACGTAACAGTATAACGAATTTACCCGTGGTTTAAGTGGGGCTGATAGGGGTAAGGGGGGTGGCTGAGTGGAGCGGAAAATATTTCATACTTATCACTATATATACGAGAGGGATCTTGTGTGTAAGTAATCTTGGTGGATTGGTATTTCAATTATTGAAAATTACATTCCCACTTAAATATTTACAGCCTTACTTCTAAATATTCTTTATATACAAATTCTCAAAAAAGCTCGCTATCGACAATCAAACTATAAAAATGTTTATTTCGCCAATTACATTCTTTATTAATTCTGTTTCATTTCACGGACTCAAAGAATCTCGTTTTATTACGAACAATTTCGAATTGGTTGAACTTAACATACTTGAATATTAAGATATGCATCACTTTATAATTTTTTTTCTTTAAGACCATTTTAAAAATTCGTTTTATTAAAGATCTTTAAATCAATACTGTTGTACGACTGTAAATAGGTCTCCTAACGTGTCTTATCATCACCTACTCACTGTCATCTTAGAAGCTACTTATTGCGTATGAATGAAATCAATAAGTTTGTCTATGTACTAACGCTGAAGTAATAAATGTTACGCGTTACGGCCACTGTAGTCTGTCCTTTTTTGTATTGATTATTTCAGAATGACGCTAAAAAACACTGCTATATATCAGCTACTGTAAGTATAAGAAAATCCTTTTAGTTATTTGCTATATTATTCTGTATATATATATATATATATATATATATATATATATATATATATATACTAGTGAAGCTT
>JAPYYV010005530.1:0-15288 GCA_030522625.1 Copidosoma aretas | reverse complement strand
ATGATCATACGAACATTTTGAGCCCAGAAGGAATTTTCTAGATTGCGTTGAATTTTGGCCATTGAGGTGTCCCGGTTGACGTGGAATGTCCGATATATAGGTATGTATGGGGGAGTCTTCCGGGAAAGAGAGATCATGTGACCATGTCGCAAAATTGTGTCAGTTTTTATAAAGTCACTGCCGAAGCCGAGATCCCGACCGTCCCATGAAAAGCTTCGCTTTATTAATGCGAATTTTCTCTTATTCTTAGGGAAGGGTTAATGATGGCTGTATATGGGGGCCGTAGAGAGGGTGAAGGGGGGGGTGTAAAAAGCTTTTGCAAATTACTATATAATGCAGGAAGATATATTTATTATAATTGTTGTAGTAAACATGTGACAATTCCAGTAAATGTAGAAGTTTAGTGTTCCAAACTACGATAATAATCTAATATTGTTCTACTGTCTGATGCAAAGAAATACAAACAAAAAAACCGATATTATTTGTAAGCCACAAAATTGTCTAGGTGCTATCGCAATATATTTGATTTATATTAATCCTATTTTTGTAATATCCCCAACGTGTAATTACTTATAAGCAATGTGTAATTTTGCGCCCTAAAGATCAGATATTGCAAATTTTCACATAAAAAACTTATTTTTATACACGTGATTGCACCATACCGATAACACGATAAATATTCATACATTTTTTTCTAAATAATTCCATTTAAAAGCATTTATCAAGTAAGATCATCCTTAAAAATCAGAATCAAATATATAGCCAAGTAAATATCCATGTTCTAAAAGTTTGTTTCTTGACTAAGAATGTACACAATAGCAATGGTCGATATTTCTATAAAATAGATTGTTCCTATGTCTCAAAAGTGCACTTGTTTCGTACTATTGAATATGACTACTGTGGGATGCCAGACAAAGACTATAGCTTTATTAAAAATTCAGTACAGTAAGATAGAGCCTCGTTGACAATCTTGTGTTATTCAGCTCAGTTATTGCAGAATATTTTAACGTAACATATTTTATTCACCTATATTTAAAGGATTTTTAATTACAGTGCATTATGTACTGAATCATTTATGAATTGAAACTAAAATAAGGGTCATTATTAGAAAAACTTTCTTAAAAATCAAACGCTTTACTGAGACTCATCTTTAGGGCCTAGGGGGTGGGCGCACGAAGCACGAAGACGGGCAAGATCCTACTACAGTGTTTGTAGATGGTGCCATTGAGCCACACACGTTTCTGTGCAGGTAGTCTCTCATTAGCTCAGCTGTCCAAACGTCCAGAATGATGCTATACGCCCAAATCCATAAAGTCCAAGAACATTAACCAAATAATCCAGTGCGCTCGGAGATCATTGCTCAACTGCTCAAACTATCGTATATATCTATATTTTATACCCTAAAAAGTCAATACCCGATGATCCAATGCGCTTGATTGTAAACAGTAAAGTTTCACAAATAAATAGAGTACGACTTGAAAGATAAAAATCTATATAGCATACTAATTAACTATATCCCAAGTAGTCAATCTCTAATGACTCAATGCGCTTGATTCTCTGCTGTAAAGTTGTAAAAAAAATACCCCAGTTTTTGAATAGAAAATCACAGGATTTGAAGGACGCTTATATATAATCAGTTACTCACCCGATATATCAGATCTGAGAAAATTTTGCGATTGGATCAGTTGCAACAGTATAATATGCTAAATAAATAAATTAATAATATAATAAGGCAGATTTTCTCGCACCTGAGAAGGGTTGCCACTGCGCATTAGGTTTTTTTGATTGCAATAATAATACTCATGTTAATAAATGATGTTAAAATAAAAATAAATCAGCACAGTAAGTTCATCATTAATACATTGCGATTTTTTAACGTTAGTATTATTATTGTTATCGTATAACCTTCGCTGAAACTGTAAACGTAAGTTTGTAATATAATTATTACACGGCTGCCGTTAGGCATTAAAAAATGATAAACTGCTGTAAACAAAAGTTTACTAAAGAATGAATAAGGATGATTATGTCTTGGATGTTACAATAGTAAAAGTGCATTACTTAGAGGGCCATAAAAAAAAAGGATAACAAGTTATTTACGTTCAAAACGTAAAGGTAAGAAGACGTAAAGTGTAAACTATTACCTAAAGATCGATAAAAAACATGAACGACAATTCTATATCATTCCAGAGACAAATCTAATATAGTCTTTTAATAATTATCACTATTTTTTATACAACTTCAAGCTTTTACATAATTTTAAATGTTTGTTCGTTGAAGTTAAAGTCAAATCCGTTAATCCGAACGGCCATTTGATTAGACGTAAAAAAATGCCTATTTAATAGACTAGTAGATGTTTTATTACCCTTCTCGTCTTTGATCTCAGTAATATCGAAAAAAGATCGCTCCGATTCCGCATTGGAATGAGAAAGCGTAAAAACGGCTAATATTAGTGATTTCAGAACCAGGAATCGTAGAGTAATGCTCGTTTTATCTTTTTATTTAATAATAAAATTCCAGAAACTTTCGATATCCAACATAACATACTCTTTACCTTTCATAGCATCAAAGTCGTATGGCAACGCTCTCCACTCAGCAGCAAGAGAAAACTTATCCAAAAAAGAACAAAAATCTACTAAACTATTTAAATCTCGATATTTATTATTTCTTATGTCAGGGTTTAATACAACGTCCGTTTGTACACAGTCTCATTGATGTAATAAATCTTTATGTTTGAGAAATCTTTTCGTGGTCTCGTCAAAACAGGCAACGTAAAGTTTAAAGCAATTTTCGCGAAATAAATTGGCTAGATTTTTATTCATTTATTTTATTAAATCGCTTGCTTCTGGACAAAAATACACTTCATCGATCGGTTTAACATTATCAGTAGTAACAAAATCTTCAAAAGCTACGTTATTTAAGCACTTTTCCTGGAGGGAATCTACATCGATCTGTTTTAAAAGTCTTAAAATAAAAGAGTACAGTTTATGAATCATTATGCCTTTCATCTAAAATAAGATAATGAACGATTTAAAAAAATGTAAAAACATAACATTAAAACCAAGCAGTAGCTTTTAAGGAGATATCTTGCAAATATCGTAAAACTTTTTCTGATAACTATTCTTCATTATTAATTTTTTTTTTTTTTTTTTTTTTTAGATGATATTTCAAGTACTTCGACTATGAAAAAATCTTTCAAGGCATCCCAAATACTAAAAATTTTACTTATGCACTTTTGAACTTGAAGCCAACAAGTTCAGCTCAATTTTAAAATTTTGCGATCCACGAATAATAAAAATTCTAAATTGTCCCAAAGTTCTGCAGAATGCTTTAAGCTGTGCGCTATATAATTATATACTAATTTAAGCAGATCTTTAACATCTTTGGCTATTATTCGACTGCTGTTTTTTGCAACTAACGCAGAAAAGTGACATATGAAATTTAAAAGAACTATATGAGGAACAACGCCTCTGAGAAACTTATAAAAGCCTTTTTTTGCCTACCATAGTACTGGCATTATTACAAGCTAATAAAATTATAATATTAATGTCAATACTTTTTTATTGTAAAAAACTGCTCGATACATTCAGTAAATTAGAAGCCTTAGCGTTCTTTGCATCAACTTCAATAAGGTGTAGCAAATGCTGAACAACTTTTCCAAGGTGAGTGTTAAAATATTGCACCAACACCCATAAAAGTTATGTATTGCTCATATCTTTGCTTTCATCTAGCAAAACTTCAAAAAGAATTTTTTTGAGGACCATGACTAACTTACCTCACTCATGGACATACAATACATTTTTTATCGTTTTCGCGCATTCATTATTATTTTTTTTTCATATGCCACATGGCTTAGAGATCAACATTTAATTTTTTAATCAAAGGAACTTAATATTCAACTATTCGGATACCAACATTATGTTGAGCTAAAGAAAGGCTTATTGTCATTTCAGCTGCGTGCACGCAGTCATGTAATGTTGGTCCAGTAACAACAACGGGAATGAGTGTACCGTCCCTTTTAGCATAATTAATACAATCAATATGATTTTCGGTAAAAGCATGAGCCATCGAATCAGATTTTTTATAATTTTAGTTTAATCAAACAGTATTTACATTTAGCTTTTTGGGGATCGGTCAGGTACTTTTCAACCCAGACTCTTAAAATTTCGTCAAAAAGCCAATCATCCTGCCATGGCACAAGTTTTTGAGATTTTTTTTGCGTAGGTGTCTTGCCATCACTCATTCTTTTCGAACAAGAAAACGTATACGACATTTTGGTGGTATTTCTATTGTCTACATATTTATTTCAATGTGTGCATTCATAAACATATAGAAAAAAAGAAACAAAACGATAGTAAATTCTAGTGATCGGAAGATACGAATGTATGTGCTGTAAATGGACCGCCAATCAATGTTAAAATGATGATAGATGATACGAGCACTCTTATCTACGCATACAAAGCAATTTTGCGAAAAGAATACTATACGGTCATTAAAGTTACCGTTATTATCGCGTAAACCCGGGATGATGATAAAGCCCTCACGCTGACAGACAACCGTCTTCGCCGCACGCCAACACCCGAAAGAAAAAAACAGGCAGCGGCGTGCGGCAAAATGTAAACAAACGACGTCTGCTAAAGTTATTCACGTGGTTTTCCGTGGAGCAAGTACAAACGAGAATATGTGCAATATCATTACAAGCAATTGAGAGCATAAAATTCTCTTGGATAACATTGTAATAAACAATGTTATTTATTTCAGTGAAATTGGACTAAAGCAAACGATATATGAACTATATCTTTACAGACCTGTACTATAAAAAGGGCTGATTTTGCACAAAATCACCAGTTACTTTCAAAAACAGAATTCTGGATGTCCGCAATCATCAACAGTCTTTTAATCCTTATCTCTTCTTACGAAAACGCGAGGTAGGTGACATGCCACTGACATGTATATACGTACAAGTATACATATACATGTATGGGCTCCATCAGCTATAGAAAATCACGTAGATCAAAAGTAAATAAAAAAAAAATATAATATCTCAGTTCACGCATCATTACTGTATTGCCGTATCGATATTCATTCAAATTAATGTGCAGGATATTTAGCGCAGCACGTGTAGTATATTTATTCATAAAACTTTAAAGCAGACAATCAAGTGCATCGGATCATTGGGGATTGACTATTTGGGATATAGTTCATTTATATGACAAATAGATTTTCATTTTTCAAGTCGTACTCTATTTATTTATACAACTTTAAAGCAGACAATCGAGCGCATTGGGTCATTGAGGATTGACTACTTGGGATATAGTTGATTAATAAGATGAATAGATTTTCATATTTCAAGCCGTACTCTATTTATTTGTAAAACTTTAAAGTAGACGATCGAGCGCATTGGGTCATTGGGGAATAACTATTTGGGATATAAAATATGGATACATACGATAGTTTAAGCAGTTCAGCAATGATCCCCGAGTGCCCTGGATTATTTGGTTAAAGTTCTTGGACTTCATGGATTTGGGCGTGTAGCGTCATTCTGGACGTTTGGACAGCTTGGCTAATGAGAGGCTACTTGCCAGAAACGTGCGCGGCTCAACGGCACCATATAGAAGCACTTCAATACTATTATGTATCTTACTATAATAGATAGTAACTTTGGTGGATTTCTTAAAGACATCATATTCCCCCTGCAGCGACCTTTTTTGGATGGTTTTTTTGCAGATAAGTGGTGTCAAACAACAAGAAAGATTTACCGTAGAATACCCCAAATCAAGACCCAACACACAGCCATAAGATTCGACTGTATGTTGGAGGGAGGGTTCGTGGCCCAGCACAAAAGAAATATATTGATGTCATCTTATTGATACTGATTTATTATAATCTTTAATTAGCATTCGCTTGTCGTATCTTTCACTCATCACAGACATATGACTATGTAAGTCGTTTTCTGGATTATGGAACTCTTTGAATAAGCTTTTATGGTTCTGTGAATGATTACGTTCAATTGAATTACTTCTGGGTCATTCGACATATGGTCGGTTTCGAGCATCATTTGTTGTATTATTCTGGTTGTTATTTAGGTTGTGATTTCGATTTAAATTATTATTACTTGCACTACTTGTGTTTACGTTTCCGCGGTAACGCCAATTTGCGTTTTGGGGTTGAGGCGTGGAAGATCTAACATTTTGATAGTTTTGTGCTCGACTTTGTGTAGGAGTTATTTTTTTTATCGGTTCTATGAAAGTGTTTTCTCGTACTGATATGGAACTGTTTAATACCCCCGCTGCGTCCATCGCATCTAATAACTTGATGAGTTCGTCTATCGTATTTATTCCCCGCAAGATAATGGCTTGTTGTATGATTTCGTCTAAGTGATTTGCGAATTCAGCTAATACATCGGCCTCAGATGGGGGTCCTACAAGCATTTTCACGATACTGTACAATTTTAAGATATATTTGCTGCGGCTTAATTTGTTAGTCGCCTCGTATGAGCCCCATTCCAAAGCACGCCGGATTTTTGTTTGTATTGATACGTTCCAATATCGGTTAAGAAATAGACGTTCGAAATCTCCAAAGGTCCCTATTTGTCTTTCTATGTGCTCTAGCCAGTCATACGTGGCACCTACTAGTGCTTGGAGCAGTAAGAGTTTAAGAGCATCTTGTTCAATACCAGTGATTTCAACATATGTTTTAAGTGTTATTATAAATTTGATAGGGTTATCCCCGGCTATCACACTAAGAATAGGAAAATCCACTTTTGATTGTGAGACTTCGCGACCCTGTATTGTGTTGATTCTACGTATTACTAAATTTTTAATATCTTGTCTGTTTTTTTCTGCCTTTCATGGTCCCCCACCCGAAAAAACCGAAAAATCACTTGTTTTCTCTGTGCCTTTAACCAATCCGAATCGGGATTAAAAACCCCTGCACCACCATCCAAAAGCCCCTTTATATTTTACGACGCCCCCCTTTACCCAGGCCTCCGCAAAATAATATAAAACTCGATCAACTTCTTCAATATTTAAATCTTTTTAAATTATTTAATCCGTCCCTCACAGCCCTACTTACATTTCTTAATTCTCTTAATAACAGTCCAATTTTCGAAAGAGCTCTTTCAGCGCCCCTCCCCCCAATTTCTGAATCTATTCAAAGGAAAGCCAAAGTCTTCCGAAAGCGGCCAAAGCATCACCAATCCCCCTCTTGCAGCCCCGCCTCATTTAAGAATCAATTTTAATACGACTAAGGTCTTTAGAATGCAGCCCGAGCTCTCCTCTAATAAGCTTCAAATGCACTACTACATTTCTTCATCCTTTTCAGAAAAGCTGAAGGATTTTAAAGAGACAAAAAGGCTCTACGGCCACTAGAAAAACTTTATACTTTAAAATGCAGCTGTTGTATAAAATTAAAACATAGATAGTTCTATTTCCTGGAAATAATCAAAAAGACTTCTGCAGTACACTGAATAAATTGTTTAATTGGGTTGCAAGCTTAGTTAATTTAAAAATCGGTGAAGTTTTAAAATATTTTTTGACATATTTATGACGATAGTTTTGTTACCTCAAACAAAATTTTTTTAAATAATTATAGCAAACTTTTTAATATCTTGTTAAGTTATGATTTTACAAAAGAAAGCTTCAAATCGGTTGAGTCATCTAGTCATTAGAAATAAAAACATAAAGCTTGTTTAAAACATTAACAAAAAAAGTGTATAATCATCCAGTTATTTAAATTTAAATTTAAATTATTTACTTCCATATATTAAACTTCTAAAATATTTTTTCTGTAGCTTTGAGGTACTGCTACGGAGCGCAGGAAAGATTTTTTATCATATTACTAAGTTTATTAAAAGTATGATTGGAGCGGATAATTTAATGGCGTACAAATATAATAGCAAAGGAAAAAAATTAAATAATTAAACAATAAAATACTTTGATCAGTTTTATTATTTTGTTCTTATAATGTTCTATTTTTATATCATGTGCAATGTACTCTAAAAAAAAACATATAGAAATAAAACTTTTTAAATTTATCTTATTCAGAAAGAAAAAAAGTAGATGAAGTTATTGATTAGTTTTTGATTACCTACAAGTAAAAATTATTGTTTGAATTAAAAAAAATTGTTCAAAATGGTTTTATTAAGTCACAAGAGACATTTTCAAAATTATTATTAGTTTCCACGTACATATTTTTAATTACGTAAGCAGCACGTTAATTTCTAATTCATAAATCTTGTACCGATTAAAATTGCTTATATTTATTTATTTCTAGGTCACAAATTGTAATTTCTTAGTATACTATATTTCATATATTAATGTTTGTCAATAAATTTGTGTAAAAAGTACATCCCTAAATTTGCATATTAACAAGTGAATGTATCATTGTCCATAAGTCAATAAACGTTTCATTGACATTAAAATTTAATCTATTGGTCGCACTCAAGAAATATAAGAGTAAAGAAAATTTGGTTCCGTATAAAATAATTAAATATTCAGATTTATTGGCTGCATATAAAGGTCTATTTGTAGTGTTAGAAGCCGAAATTTTAAATTAGGGAAAGATTTTAGCACGCGAATTCACTTGTTTATTTGCTTACATTGATCAAAAATAAAACAGTAGCTGTTTAATAAGTGTCCTCCTGACCCAATTAGGATAAAAAAAAAAACAAATAACTGATTCCAAATTAAAATAACATTATACAGTAACTCCTAACAGTAAGACGAAAGAAATACTTGAAACTAAAGACCTCTGCACTTCGCGTGCAAAGCCCATAAATGTATTAGCACAATCAAAATTCATATGACTAGTTATGGTAAAAAATTATGACTCACGTTGATAACGAGCTGTAAAACATTCAATTCATCAATAGAAAAAAAGAGATGTACACACATAACAATATAAATATGATCAAAATGATGCAACTAGCTATGATAAAAATCCTCAATATGCCTTATTATTCATATCTCAGACGAAGAGCATCTTTTGTGTTATTTTTTGTATTCTTGTACTTATTAATGTATATCATTTTAACAATCAGTCTTTCGTGACAGGTCTTATCCTGATGTATAATTTATGGATCACTCAGACCCACAAAAAAAAAAGTTTCTGAATCGGGCATGTGAAACATGTTTTCTTATGTATTTTTCGGTGCTGAATCCGAATCCGAAGTCAGAATAGGGGGTTTCACCAGAAAATTTTAAGTAAATCGCTGTTTAAAGTCAGAAAATTCAGAAAATCAGTCTAAAACACCTTATCCATCATGTTCAAATGCTTAATGTGCAACAATCATTATTATCTTATTTTTCAGTATACAAAAGGAGCAGACTTCAAGTATTTCGACCAAACGAGTTGAAAAAAAATTAAGAATTCTGATGACCCCAATGTTTCAGTTGGCTGTAGACTTATGCCTCAATAGATTTCATTCAATTTTTCGATCGTTTATGTATCTTTTTATCCTCGAAGGATCTGCGTAGGGAATTTCTCTTGCGATTTTTACTTTTCTTCTCATTCGTTTCCCTTTTTAATGTCCAGCAACAGTCAGCCATCATATTAATATCCCGCCGTCCTTAATAATGTCTCTCCATCTCTTTATTATTCTGATGAAATCGTTCACCTTGCTCTTCGCTAAAATCTCCAAGATTTTCTGGGGAACAGTCCAGTCGGTACTTAAATGGTAAAAAGGAGGAGCCTCCTTAATTATATCACCCCTAATTAAATAGTACACATGTTATTAAACATCCAGTAGCGTAGTAGCGCTACGAGGTAGATTTTAGAAGCAGACGAAACTTCGGCAACCACGCTACTACTTACTTCTAATTCCGATACTTGAATTTTTAAGCCAAGATAAATAATTATTTAAATCAATAAGCCAATAGAATTTTGATTTAATTCAGTATATGTAATGCTATACTACAGCTTCAGCAAGAAATATTGAAACGAAAGTTATTGCATCGTGACCATGGAAATGTATATAGCTATATCGCGGAAAAATACTATAGGCCCTATGAGAGAAATCTAGTTTATTTTTTTTTGCTGTAAAGAAGATGTTAAACGTATAAAGTTATTAAAGCTATTGTTTTAACGTTATGAGAATTATGTTGCTATTTTTTTTTCGATGAAATCGTTCAGCTGTCTTTTACCTCTGAGCAGCAGCAGCAGAAAAAAAAAACTCAAACACTTTCTCTCTAAGAGATCTGCTTACGTATGTAGAGCCTGATTTAGAGTTAACTACACTTCGTACTTATAAAACGCTGTACTCGGCTTTTATAAACGATTTAATCAAAAACAAAAAATAGCAACATAACTTTTATAATGTTAGAAACATTCACTCAAATAATTTTTTACGTTCAACATCTTTTTCACTATAAATATAAGCACAATGTAGATTTATCTCATAAGGCCTATGGTATTTTTCTGCAAAAAATCTATACATATTTCATAGCTACGTGGTAAAGGCATAATCCTAAATGCTTTGTGTGTCCAAAAGAGACGCTCGTGCGGCGGAAAATACAAATATGTTGAAAAACAAGTATTTTAATAACAAATTATTTAACCCCATAAACTTATAACCTATGGGCTTCTACTCTCTGCTCTTGCAATTCAAACTACACTGACTGTACATGCGGTATTTATTATTAATTTAATATAAGTAATTAAATTTCATTGAATAATAGAAATTATGACATAAACATTGTTTCTTTGATTCTTTATCTCTGATTGTTTGAGGTGATAAAAAAAAATTCAAAATTACTAATTTCATCACAAATAAATTGTGACTTAGAAATAAAATTTTTCTGAAAGTTGTCAATATTCATAATAATTACCTTGAAACAGCAATCAAAAGTAAGGTAAGTTTGATGTGCAGAAATTCAAAATTTTATTATTTTAAATCGTCAAACTTGCAATGTTGTGAGATCGAAGTCTTCAAATAGTCAAGTTTTGTTTTACTTTGGCGCAGAATACTGTTATTCTGTACATTTTTCGTACTGTAACGAAATTAAACTAAGTAATTTTCACATTTGATTTATATTAAGGGCAAATACTACATCGAATATGATCGTATGATATATTTGTCATAAGTGCATAAGAAAAATCATAATATTGTATTTGTAGGGATGATTGCCTACAGTTTCAATCAAGATTAAAAATTACTTATTTTCATTTTGTTATTGTATAAATGACATACACAATAATAAGGGTATTCTGTGCCAAAAGCAAAACAAAACCCAACTATTTGTGGACTTTTATTCCATTACTTTTCAAGTCTGACGATGTATTTCAAATGATAAGGTTTATTGCCACTGTATAACGGTATTGGAGAGCATTTAAAATTTTGAATTTTTGCACATCAAACTGATCCGACCGATCATTTCTGTTAAAAGTTAATTTTTACTAAGTCTATAATACATACTCAATAAAATGATGTGATCAATAATTGATTGGACAAAAATTTAGATATAAATTATATAGATACTCGTTTCCAACTCATTGATACCAGAAATGCTAGTTACGCTATATATGCTGTATTACAATAGTCTTTGATGCCAAACATTTTTATAGGTGTAAATTATGTGAGAAAAAGTTTTCATTAAGTTTTAATGCCCATCTTTTCATTGTTTATTAAAAAGAATAATGTTATCGATACGTAATTGTGATAAACAAAAAGTAAATACAGCATCACACTACTGTACTAGAAGATACTCGTATAAAAGTTGTAAAGAAAATTTGTGCTATGGAGCACATAGCTTTTAGATTAAATGTAGAGTGTCTTGAGCAGCTCCGTATAAAAAATCAGATTTTAAGTGCGAGAATCGTTTCAAAGAGTTTAATACTTACTGTCTTTTATTAGTATTTAAAGGAAGTATTTGTATCGATCAAAATCTGGTTTGAGTGAAGTTAGAAGCCGAGATTGCAAAAAAAAAACTTTTCGCTTGTGTCTTAGGTATTTGTACTTAGCTCAGCTACCTACTAATAAAAAAAAAGAGTCATCAGGGCTTATAAAGATGCTGCCATGGAGGGAGCTAGGGCAAAAACACATCTTTGTCTTAAAACGCCGTGCCGTCGACATCCAGCAATGCTGTCCGATGATCCACTAGTAAGAGTGCCTACACTTCTCTTTATGGCAATACCCTCCGCACAGCAACATCTGGCAGAAGTAAGCAGCAGCATACTCCAGCGCAAGCCTTACATAAAGCACCCTTAAGCGTGAACCTATTCTCAGTCGGTGCCCCTCTTGAATGCTGATATTGAATGAAACCACTCGGCCCTGTTCAGAGCCATCAAAACATTAAAACGTATGGTTACATTGGATGAGAACAAGTTGTAAGTATGGTGATTTGTCTTAGGAGCTTAAACGGTGGATAGTCCATCATATTGGAGACTATAAATTCATAGTTTCCAAGCTATCTTTGGTTCTCCTCTTCTATGAAAAAAATCTTGATAGCATCTTTTAGATTCTCTCGTAGGATATTTCCAATTTTAGTGTATACTATATCACCTGAATCCCGGGTTAGTCCATGATAGCAAAGTTCAAGATATAAATTTTTATGTTTGTACTTCTGTATTAATTTACGCCATGCAAAGAGTGATATGAAAAGAGATACAAGTGCTTCTCATTTATGGAGAGGAAGAATAGTAAGTTTTTTTAGCATATAATGGTGGGCTTGCAAAGTTTATTAAAGCCTTGCATGCCATCCACAAATTCTATTTTATATGCTCTTTTTTTGGCTTTTCACAACCTTTATGTACGAGGAATGATGTGTTATTCTATTAAATTGTGTTAAATTTTTTAGCAAAATTTTTTGTTATTATTATCCTTTGAAATTTTTTTTTAATATTTGACGTGTGTAGTGAATTAGCTTATTGTCGGTTCTTGCGCCGTATCGATGTTAACAAGATTTCACAATTTTCACTATATTTTTCATGATAATTTTTTTCTGCACAATTCATAGAAGATCTCTTCTTGGATTTTTTTCCACTTCACCTGTCAGCGCTTATTCTCTTCTTAATGTTAGCTACGCTGACCTTTCTCCATGACAGATGAAAGACAAATTAGGTTAGCAGAGCCGTGCATCGGTTATTATAGTCTTACATAAGTTTCTTGACATCCCCGCTCTTTGGACTTCACTAAACAATTTGATCGTGTAAGATCAAGCAATAGTCTGATTTATTGGCAGGAAGATTGTCATGATATTCTAATTTCAAACGCACATCTACTGGGGCATGATTTAACTGTTAATTTTGCTTACAGCAGTCGATGACGATCATAGGTGCAAATACCAGAAAATAATATATGTTCAATAAATTGTCGTGATCTTACCGTAGTATATATTTTGATAATTGGCATATGCATCGTACAACAATGCATATCAATTTTTTGTTCTATCAAGATAAAGATCACCGTAAGTATAAAATTGTGAATTTAAGTAAAGTTTCTTATGTTGCAGTGGCCAAGTTTTCTAGCAGTAGCATTCTTCTGATTTTTGCGATTAGTTTGGAAAGCTAATAACTTACAGATACAAAATTATCTTTTTGTAAATATTTGAGCAGAAAAATTTTATAAGAATCTCACATTACGACATAGTGCATAAGCCCTTCTAGCTTTAGTATTACTATTTTAAACTCTTCGCGAGTTGATGGTCGATTAGCCTTTTCAGGAAAAATTCCTTGTTGAACAACTGCATTTAGATTATTGCTTGATCTTGTGATTACAAGTTTATGATTTACATCTTTCGATAGCCTACAGCTAAACCTAAAATCATGCTGAGAGGAATCAGAATATCATAGTAGCCATTCTTAGTTAGACTTAAAACTTGATTACCTTTATGACCTGCATTCTGACTCAATACATCTTAATCAGGACCTAGTGTTAACCAATTTCTTATGAGGGTCGTTCGGCCTACATTTTTACACTAATCTATCTCTATAGTGTTTATCTTGTATCGAATTTCTTTAAAAAAGTGACAAATGGCGTTGTTCACCAATTAAATATTCCTAGCATCTGTATTACAATCTGCTTGAACAGATTTCGTATAAATGTGTAAGGAACTGCGAGATGGTAGCAGGCATAAGTTTTAATGGTAACTGGATTTGCGGATCTTATCACAAATATCATAAGTTGTAGGTGCGTTTGGCTGATAAGCATGAGTCTCACGGTGCGCCATGGATTGACCAAAGGCCACAGAAAACGGAATCCATAGAATATTTTCTATGTTTACCGCATAAACTAAGAACATATAGGTTTTCTTCCACCAGAGCCTTTTATCCATAATCCTAGACATCTTGGATCTTATTCAATAAATCAATCAGAAGCTAATAATATAGATATTATTTGTTTTATCTGAGATATTAATTGTTTTAACATGTTAGTTTTTGATTCTTTAGGTGACGTGTCAATGCTTCGAATGATCGTTGTCAACTGATCACTAGAGTGCATAAAAAGTTGTAAATATGGTTTTTATAATTATATATGATTTCTATTATGATATGGGCTTGCCGTGTAACCTAACTATTATACTCTGTCTACGAAAATTAACTTAATTACCGTCCTGATCAATAATAGATAGTTCAATATAGTCTATGGTGCGACCAGCAGTCGGTAAATAAGTAATTTGATAAGTAACTTCGATGATATTGTATTTTAGTGGAATTGCTGGGAAAAATTCAGTAATTGTGAGAAATTTTCTCCGTTTATGCAGGCTTTAGTAGTAATGTGACCCTTTACTCGTAATGCGCTTACCTTGAGAATAACAATAGTGTGTCCAAGTTGTAAGTGAATTTATCCTTAAGTACTGGTCTAGTAAGATCCAACAGATGTTCAATAGAATTTTTTGGTCCTGAATCAATGGTCTATCTACCCCTGATGACGCAGCAAAGTGTATTGCAGTTTGGTTTGATATAAAAAGTATATCTTCTGGTTGTAATATGTTAACTAAATATGACTTAATATCTCATATTTTGTAGCTGCCAATTAGTAAAACTACTACTCAATCGACAACGTAAAATTTACTAATGCTTCCGTCATAGAATGAAATTACATTAAACGTTTAGAGTTTAACCACGCAAAGAATTTAGTTGTATTTTGGCAAGCCAACTGCCTCTGCTGTCTCTAGGATGTCCAGGTTACGGCTTATTCTCTTCGGAAATACTTCAATGTAGTGCCCCCTCTCTCTGGAGACTACTTTGCGTACTACTTAGCCTCCAATAGTCGCTAAAAATACAATCAACTTTAGCGAGAGTCAATCGTAAATTTCACCTGACTATTGTATGGTAAATATAAAAATGCACACA
>JAPYYV010005529.1:0-26581 GCA_030522625.1 Copidosoma aretas | reverse complement strand
TATATTTAAATATTTCTTTTACAATTCAGTTATAATATCAAATTTAGAAGGTTTAAATAAATTAAAGCAATTTTAAATAAAAATATGAGACTGATTTTACAAAAGAAATATTTAAATATAATATAGAGGGGAATTTTAGTGTATTTATTTGTGATTTGGCTCGTAAAGAAGATAAAAACGGAATGCTTTTAGAACCTGTACCTTATATGGACTAAAATTGATATCCAGGTATCGTATCCTTTCTGGCCAAGTGGATAAGATGCTGAATTCTGATTCTGACGGATCAAGTTCAAAGCTAGACTACAGCGGGTTTTATTTTTTTTTTAATCAATTCATACGTGATTTATACGAAAAAAATTACATAATGTTCTTTTTTTATAGTATTAAAAACGTATTTAGAGACGTCTTTGGTGACGTCTTTAGAGACGTCATTAGAGACGCCATTAGTGACGTCTTTAGGGGCGTCATAAATGACATCAAAAATGACGTCACTACTCGAGATAGGGTCTAGCCTTAATTAAATGTGAATTTATTCAGGAATACGATAACTTTTTTCCAATAAATAGTAGATGCAGGGTATTCTATGCTCGTTCGAAGTACAAATATTTAAAACCCTACCAAAAGTTTCAACGCTGAATCAACATGGATTTCAATACTGAATCCATGTTGAAATCAATGCTGAATCATCACACATTCAGTACTGATTCTATGCTGATTCAGTCAGGATAGTAACACTGAAATCCGTAGTAAATCGCCACATTGATTTCGCGTTTAATCGGTGCTGATTACATGATGAATCCATGTTGGATACAGTTTAAACCTGTGACGTATCTGCGTTGAATAGACGTTCCTTAAATATAATTATATATGAATGCTTGGTATAAACTTGCATAGTATTAAGCGTTTATTATGAGTTCAGAGCTCCTATACCATAGAATATCCGAATAGAAGTGAATAATGAGTCATTTTAAACGCATTAGCATAGAATCCAAGTACATTCAACGATGATTGCTTAAATTTAATATGAATTCAACTAGAATTTAACCCAGTGATAATTTCAACATGGATTCAGTACTGAAATCCATGTTGATTCAGCGATGAAACTTTTGGTAGGGAAGATATCGTCCAGCTTTTTTTTTACTGACAGAAAAATTCAATCCCAATCAATTATATTTTACCAAACTTTACGAGGTTGGGGGGTTGGCGCGGGGACGCGCAGGGGGACGAAGCGCCACTAGTATATAAATATATATCTGTATATATGTAGATATTTATTAAGGTAAGCGTCAGCCGGTAGAAATCTAGCGACGATGATCATCTCCATCGGCCTTGACTCCTCGAGTCCAACGGTATACCTCGCCCAGCCAACCTGTCACACCTCTAACTGCAGCTTTCCCTATACACACATACCAACATATAGACACTTCCAATACGCCTGATTACGCCTGATTACACGCCTAAATACACGCCTAACTATTCATCATCTCCTTGTCGGTATTTTACCTGGTGATATCCCGGCCGTTCTGCCCGGCCTAATGTTCACGTTCGCGACGTCCGAAAATCCAAGCCGCTTGCGCGGTTGTCCGTGATAGCTCTTTATAATACTACGTCACTTCCATCTAATAATATTTCCTATTTTTCGGGTGAATATAAGGACTCGAAAATTTTCGGAATATTTTTAGAGCTCTTGTACATAGAAAAGCTAAGGTTCTTCGAATCGATAAATGTCAATATTCAAGAAACCATTTTAAGGATAAGGCATCTGATTTAATTTAAAATAAGTTGCTAGCTACACATATTCTATATTAGATTGCCAGCCGATTAAAATGGCTCTTCCTTGAGGTTGAAAGGATATCCAAGGTGATCTTCAGTCCTCTTTCATTTTTTACATCCCTTCGACGTACGGTAAAAGATGATGATCTTACTGTTAGAAAAGTTGATAGTTACACTAAAAGGGATTGGCATAAACAACTTGGTAGCTCTATCACCCTCTACTTTGCAGCAGTTCCGTGATTTTATTTCGTGCTCGTCTCGTCTGCTGCTGCTGCTGCGGGCCACCCCGGGCTCGTCTGGCCTGCTGCTGCTATTGCGGGCCACTTGGTGATCGACTTGTTTGCTGTAGCTCCTGCAGGCCACTTGGTGCTCGTCTCATCAACTGTTGCTGCTGCGTGATACCTCGTGCTCACTCTGTCAGCTGTTGCTGCTGTGGGCCACCTCATGGGTGCTTCTTTGGCTGTTGCTGCTGAGGGCAATTTCGTGCTCGCTGTGTCGGCTGTTGCTACTGCAGACAAGCTTGTGCTCTTACCGTAGGCTGTGGCTGCTGTGGGCCACCTCGTGCTCGTCTCGCCAGCTGTTGCTGCTGCGGTCTACCTTATACTCGCTTCGTCAGCTATTGCTGCTGCGGGCCACCTCGTGCTTGCTTCCTCGGCTGTTGCTGCTGCAGGCCAGCTTATGCTCGCTCCGTCGACTGTTGCTGCTGCAGGCCATCTAGAGCTCGCTCCGTCAGATGTTGCTGCTTCGGGCCTTACTGCTACAGGCGACCACGTCCCTGCACTTGTTGCTAAGTGCCACAGCGTGTGGGCCAGCTGGGGCTCGCCACGCTGCCACTATCTGTTGTTGCTGCGTGCCACCTCTAGGCTAGCATAGTCTGCAGGCCATCAACACTACAAGCCTTGCTGCCCGCCATTGCTGTGTCTATTTTCCTAATTCAATACATTGTTAGTAAAAACCAGTTCTAAACATCATTTGATAAATAATTACTATAAGCTATCTTTCTTTTGTATAACTTTAGTTGTTGCAAGCGATTATTAAATCATAAAACAAATACCATACACAATTTTTTGTGATTGCTAAATTTAAGGAGCAGAGTTGTTATGTAATTCACAAGTTGTGACGTTTTATTACTTTTTTTTCTGTTGTTCGTCTAAAACAATAATAAAAACAGCTTGTTTTAAGTACAGAGATAGTTTAGATTTACTCAGAAAAATTCAAAATTTTTTACAATTGGTTATTGTAGCACTCGCTTGCTCGGTCGGCTGCGCCTTTGTTTGTCCATAGTTCTTTATTTGTCGCTTAGTATTTTTCATCTATTTCAACATGAATTAGTTTTGTAAGCAACACTCAGCATTATTTACCAACATAAAGAACTTTTTTGTAAATTTTGAAAAATCAGGACAACAGAGGGTGACAAGAGGGCAGGGAAAGGCTAGGGTGCAGCAAATCGAAGATAGTTACGAGCTATGAAAATCTAACCAAGCTAATAAGCTAGACTCTGAATAGTAGATATCATAAGTGATTGTTCTACCAAGTATTTTTATAATCTAGTACAAGACCAATATTATTCGGTGACTCAAAATCTCCTCAGAAATCCTCTTGACCTTAAGGCAAGAGCCGTTTTTCATAACGTGGCATTCTAACATAGAATTGGTGTCGCCAGCAACTAATCGGCGATTGTTATCATAATACTGCAGTTAGAATTCCTAAGCTTGACTATAATTCTCTTTCGGAAATGGAGGATTTTAAATTTAATCAGATGCCTTACGCTATAAATCGGTTAGTAAAAGGTGATATTTAACAATTGGAGGAATCTCAGCTTTTCCATGTACTAGAGCTCTAAAAATGTCACGAATAATTTGCTAGTCCTCATATCTATCTGAAAAATGGAAAATATGTATAGTAGAAGGTGACATAGCATTGGAAAGAGCTATCATCAAATCGGTGTTGGAGCCTGTGCTTGGATCTAGTCTGGGAAACATATCTAACTATCATCGAATCTGTGCTAGTGCCCGTGCACGAATTTAGTCTGCAAAGCATATCTTGTGCTGTTAGATGATCATTGTAGTCACTAAATACCAAATGATGTATATCTTCTACTAGTTCATAAAAACCCTTAGAAAAATAATCACTCTTGATAACTATAAAGACAAAGTCTAGTGCATGAGCATAGTTAGATTTAAATAGCTCGTAGCTATCATTGATATGCTGCAACCTAGCCTTTGCTAAACTGTTGGGGGATAATCGTTCATATCTTAATTGTTTCGATCCATATGTTTACAGAAGTTGTCCTTCGCAGAAACAGTGTTGTCATTGCAAACAAAAGCACCACACTTTATGGCATAAAGATCACATTAACATAGAGACAAAGTCAGTAAATAACGCCCATCTAAAGGGAAAAGATGCAAAACTGCCATAAAGGCAAAAACTTCTTTATTTGTCAATCTTAATAAGCGATCTTCTGTTTTACGTCGTTCTCCAAGCATATCGCTTGCCACGGCCCAGATATATGTTTAAGGCCCCAACGGTTCTTTTTTTTAGTGCGTTTTTTTATTGATTAATGCTCACAAAGCTTGTTTCTATCCAGATTACCAGTTGAATTATAAAAACTTAATTAAAGGGCTATTAACACATTACTATCGGATGTCGGTGATCTAGTCTCCATGCTATCCAGATCCTCTGTTGAAGTAACTATCTTACCATACTTTCAGTCTACTTATGATCACAAAGTTAAGGCTTTTGTCATTTTGAAGATCTCGTCGTATTCATCTCCTTCAGGTAGAAGCTTATTAGATTCAACCATGTTTAAAGCTTTCAAATCACCAGATCCTGGTTTATACACGTTTAATGGAATTGATATTTTAAAAAAGCCTCGATACATGCTTCCATAATCAGGGGTGAGTTTATCAAGGAAGATTATAATCAGCCTATAGCTTTTTCCTCGGAATTAGGATGGTTACTGTCAGGTCCTGTTACTTTTTATCCGAGTAGTAAATCACATAAGTCACTCATACTGATGAATACGGAGTCAATCTCTTTAAAAAAGCCAATCAAAAGATTTTGGGAAGTTTAGGAACCCACTGTAATTAAATCAAAGCTGACACTAGATAAATTATCATGCGAGGATTTCTTTTTTAATACTTACACGCGAGGTCATTAAGGTCGATTTGTAGTGCGTTTGCCGCTTAAGGATGAGTTTAAAACTCGGGAAATATCAGAAAGCCAAGTCTTATCGAACTGCACTAGTTATGTTCAAGTACTTAGAATGTAAGGTATCAAACAATAACAAGTTTCTTCATGCTTATACTCAATTTATGACTGATTATTTAAATCTTCGGCATACAAAGCTTGTATTTAATCTTAGTGACGCCCTTTTGTTTTTTACCTTATCATGTTGTACTCAAAACAGCTAGCACTACCACTAAACTTAGAACAGATTTTAATAGATCAGCTAAGTTATTGAGTGGCTTACCTGTCAATTATATCCTTCTTACTGGTGAGAACTGAGTAACGAGTCTCTTCAAAATCATCAATATATGGCACTTTTATCGGTTTGTGTTCTCTGCAGACATAGAGAAAATGTTTCGCATAATTATGGTTCATCCAGATGACCAAAAGTATCAAGCTAAATTATGGAGGCCTAGTGATTCATCTCCTGTTAAAATCTACTTACTTACATCAGTTACATTCGGCCTAGCTAGTTCGCCCTTTTTAGCCACACGTGTACTCTGCTCACTGGCCACTAAATACGAAGCTTCTCACTCAATAGCAGCCAAGATAGTGCGTGAGGAATTTTATGTGGATGATTGTATGACAGGTGGTCATCCTGATAACGGAGAAAGAATGAAATGTGATCAGCTTTTTGAGTTGCTACATGAGGGTCATAAGCCCTTGCTTAAGTAGTCCTCTGATTCTCCTACACTTCTTGTAGATTGGCCATCTGAGCTACTCGCAAACGATCCTAAGTCAATTAAGGAAGGTAATAATGTTGATTCTGTTTGAGGGCTGAGTTGGAATCCTGGGAATACGTCTTTCGGTTTAGCAAAACACCAGTTGATTTAAGTCGTATTTATACCAAGCGCTTCCTGCCGGCACAACTTGCAAAGGTTTTTGATCCTCTGAAATGGGTATCTCTGGCTGTGGTCTGTGCTAAGATTTTCTTGTAGTCCCTTTGGATTTTAAAAATATCTTGGGTTACTGATTTACCACCGAATGTGTTAAAGATTTTGGCTAGTTGGCTTAGTTAACTTTTGTACCTTAATGACATTAGCATCCCTCGCTTAAACTTCTTTTCTTTGGTAAACAAAAGGGTTAAGATCCATGGGTATGCTGATGCTTTGAAAAACACGTATACTGCTTCTGTTTCTTAGAAAAAACAAAAGTTGATCTTATGATTGTATTTAGCATACCACGTTTAGAATTATGCACTGCTTAATTATGAGCCAAGCTCATCAAACATTTTTGCGAGATAACTTCTCTTGACAATGCATTCTTACACTTATGGACTAATTCTGGAAACGTGTAATGCTAGCTTTGATCAGTACCTTCACGTTGGCCGGACTTTATTGCCAACAGATGCTCTAATATTTATACACTAGCGTCCACAGCAACGTGGCATTCTTACGTCAAAACAAAATCCTGCTGACGTGGTGTCCCGTAAAAATTATGCCAAAGCAAATTATTGAACAGCAGCTTAGGTTTAATATACCCAGTCTTCTTCATAAATCTGATCTTGTCCTTCCATAATTTAAAGTCGAGTTACTTGATACTTAACTGACGGAGTAGGTCAAGGTTTATGTCGATACTAACGTTAGCCAAGCTACAGAAAAGTTTTATTACTCGTTTCTGGCAAACCTAAGCGATGTAGGTTCCTAATAAAAACTTCTTGTTCGAGTCACGGTCTATTGTCTTAAAGTATTGTTTCGATGTGGCAATAGAATTATACACAAGTCTAGTCTACCATCCGATTTAAATTATTGTCTTGGGGTTAGTAATACTAGACCCCCTTTACAGACTAGCTTACCTGTCTTGGATGAAAATAAAATACTTTTCTCTGCTTCTTTAAATCTAAACCTTATTAAACATTGAAATGCTTTATTAGTTTTGATTAACTTACATTAGAAAAACCACATTGCAAATGAATGTACTATTTTTTTTTTTTTAATTTAGAACTGCCTACGAAAAAATAAATACCTTTGCCCCTTTCTAGTAAACTACGGTCATTAGCTTCTATCTTGTTAAACGATTTTATCGGAGTAGGTGGTAGATTACATGATTCGTCACTTAGAAAGTGCGTTAATCAGCCCTCGATCTTGTTCGAAAAAGTTAAATACCCTTTCGTTAATCGACTATTACCATTGTCTCACTTTTCAGAGAGGAACGCAGCTAACTATCGTCTCCTTAAGACAAAACTACTGGATTCTAAGAGACAGGCAAATCTTAAGGTCAGAAATTAGTCACTGCATTCTGTGTCGACGCTTTAACGCACGTCATTTGACCCAACTAATGGGTGAATTGCCTAGCTCGCGTGCTTTGTCAGGTTTCCCATTTTCAATGATTAGAGTTGATCTTGCCGGACCTGTTATGGTTTGCTTAGCCAAGACGCTAGGTAAAGGTACGCAGAAAAGATATATTACTATTTATTTTTGTATGGTGACACGCGCTGTTAATTTCGAAATTGTTGAAGACTACAGTGCTAATACCTTTGTTGCAGCATTTCACCGATTTACCTTTCATCGTGGACTCTGTTCAAACCTTTATAGCGATCAAGGAACCAATTTTATTGGTGCAAACATCGAATTTAAAACGTTATTGCGATCCTTTAGAGACATGGATTTGTTTGATTCTAAGCTTTCAAGCTTTGGTACTCACTGGCATTTTAAGCCACGCTTGACCCCTCATATAGAGGAAATTTGGGACCCTGCAGTAAAATCGACCGAGTATCACTTAAGACGAGCTATACAAGAGCAAAGGTTAATGGTTGTTGAATATTTCACTTTGTTCTGTCGCATAGAAGCTTGTCTCAATTTACGACTACTTTCTCCACTTTGTCATGATGCTTCTAGCTTGGAGGTTTTGACCTTAGCTAATTTTCTAATCCTCCGATCTACATAATCAGTGACTGAACCTGATATTGGGGACGAGAAAATTTTACCACTACATCGGTGGAAATTAGTCACACAAGCTATGCAAAGTTTTTGGAGAAGGTGGTCTGCTGAATATCTTACTAGCCTACAGTCTCAATTAGAATGCTTGACTCCGCAACGCTCAGTCCAAAATGGTGATCTTGTTCCAAAGAATAATAAAAACATTAGTCCTGGAAAATGGCCATTAGGAAGAGTTTTAAGTTTGCATAAAGATTATAAATCATTGGTTAGAGTAGCTCAATTTATAACTGTCAGTTTGACTCCAGATAGACCTATTCACAAATTAATTTTATTAAGATCTGTCTCTGAGCTTAAATCTGGTAAGGTAGATGATTATAAAAGTTAAATAAATAATAACCTCTCTCCTCAGTTAATGTAAAGTTTATATATTCCCTTACGTAAATTACCTATTTAATATGACTTCATATATTAAAGAAAAATTATGTCCAGGAATTTTTTTTTTATTATGTTAGAACGACTCAATTTTGCTGTATTATTTCCAAGTGAACATTACCCTTTGCTTAAGGTGGCTCATCACCTCTATACAGCCCATATTTTAAATACTATTTAATAAATGTTTATTTAAATTTTAAAGAAGTGTTATTACCCTGACAATAATATAGCTAGTGCTAAATATGATGCGATTTTTTTCTTCAAATATTGTTGTTGAATTCTTCACATACCGAAGCTTGCTAAGAAAATTAGTTATTTACCTGAATATTTTTCAATTTACATCTGATTTCTAATTTTTTGGGCTTATTCTCTTCCTTGAATAAATTTATTGGGATTTACCACGAAAAAATTGCAAAAACTTGGACAGGTTTCCCAGAAAATTCAATAGTTTACTTGTTTTTCGTATTTATGTATGTACAACTTAATTTTCTGGGAAACCTGTCCAAGTTTTTGCAATTTTGTCCGTCGTAACTCTCAATGTATTTGTTCAAGGAAAAGGATAAGCCAAAAAAATTAGAAATCAGATGCAAATTGAAAAGGATTAAGGTAAATTATTATTTTTTTTTCAAGCTTCAGTATGTAAAGAATTTATCAGCAATATTAAAAAAAAAAAATCGCATGATATTCAGCACTAGCTATATTATTGTCAGGTTGAGGGACACTTCTCAAAACTTTAAATAAACATTTATGATAAAATATTAAAAATATGAACTAGACAGGGCCGATGAGCCACTTTAATAGCATATTACGATATTAATGTCAAAATTATTTAGTTTATTTTATTATACAAATTTTTGTAAGTGGTGAGTAGATTATATTTTATTCGAACGTTATGTTAATTGAAAGTCTGATTATTTATTGATGTTTATTAATACAAACTCTTGTCCATCAACTCTGGGACTATGTTCAACACCAGTATTAGTTATACTGTTGTTGACTATTGTTATTGACCTTATAAATGTAATAATATAATAATTGGCGCTCTAATCGCGACGGGTCAAGTATCTTACACTGTACACTTAACCGTCGGGCGCAATAGCCAATCATGGAGCAAGGCTCACTCATTCTTTACGCTGGCTACTTGCAACTGCTTCTTAGTTTGCTCCGTCCGCTGGCCTGCTGCCCTGAGTAGTGCGATCCTTACTATTTTTCTTCGTTTTTACAAAGTCAAAGACACATTTAGTGATTTATCTCTTTACGCTGCGTCGTGTTCAACAGGATTTAAATTTTGCCTTTTTAATAAATAGTGGAAAGTCAAATCAAAGTGTTGTGTTGTGTGAATATTTACTGCGAACACCGTTCATGACCTCGGCAAAAGTGATCCCTTACTTCTTCCTACTTATCCGGCCACGATAAATATTTCTTAAATACAGTCCACTAAATTCAATCCTAAACATCTTCTGAAATTTAAACTGTAGAATTATTCACCGTCATCAGTTTGCAAGATTATTGGTACTTTTTCTCCTTCGGATATTAGGTTCATAGCTGCTGTAACGTCTGCACCATCTATACTTGTAGAAAACATCTATTTTGTCGGCAGATACTTTTGATCGTAATTTAACAAGCATATGGTATCAATTTACCACGATCGGCTTTCGGAGTCTCATCCTAGCAATAAACATCATACTTGCTACGTGGATTAATTCGATGAGCTGACTTGAGAAGCTCTTCCACCATTGATTTTTACGATCAATTCTTGTTAACGTCTGATGAGTTGATTTTAGTTTCTTTATTGTTTTGCTCTATTCTACGGCTTTGTATGTCATGTATAACTTGCTTAGGGTTTTTAAGCTCTTTTTGAAAACAAGCTGGATCATCTACATCAAAATGTTCTACAGGATCAGCAACATTTCATATTCTATTATTTTGAATATTCTATCGTGCATCAGCTCCAACTTTGTACCCAACACCTAGAGGACCAGGACGACCTCGGCTTCCACCCTAAGTCTTACTGAGCTCACGACTGAACACGTCAATGCTCATTTTCATACTGACGCTATCAGTATATGTACCCAGCCTAACGTATCTCCTCAATGATTGACATGATTTCGTTGTGTTGGCTTGGGTTTCCTGCCGATTTTCGGCTATGAGCAATCGTGATGGCCAACCAACTCATAAGGGTCGCCCCAGTGAGCATAATGCACTTGTTGCATTATTTGAGCCACTTTAGAGCCTTGTTACAATAACCCTTTTTTTTACTAGTTACAAGATTAAATAGTGGAGCAAAAATTTTATCAAATTTGTTACTATTATGTGGTTAAATAGCTCTATTTTCATAAAACCCTTTCTCTGTACATTTGAAGTTTGGAAAAGCACATGATATTTTCCGATATTATCACGTGTTGTATGAGATTTATGAGGATGTTTTAAAAGTAGCTCCATCAATATACAGGTCATCGAAAATTTCCACTTGCTACACTCGATCTTATTATTTTCAAAGTATATTAGGAAATTACTAACTTGTCCATTCCATCATCTTTTCGCACCCCATACACCAAATTAAATACGTAGAAAGTCCAGTGTCAGGTTGTCTCTTTTGTCGTTTAATATTGATTTATAAGCTGAGAACGATCACTTCACGTCACATGAAGTTACGGGATAGAACTTAAACTTAGAAGCAATGTTTGGTGAAACCGGATCTGGTAACTCAATGTTAGTTAAGCCGTTAATCAAATTGTTTGCATGACATAATGCTTGTTATCCTGGTTTTTTTCAAAATACTATCTAATTTTGTCTTCATTTTACTCCAACTATCATCTGACAACCAGGAGTGGATCACACGTGCATCTTTTACTATTTAAATCGAATCATGTAGTGGTAAATTTTTTGTTTCGATTTTAGAGATGAATTTAGGCAAATGAGGAAAGTGTGTCAATTATAGCAAGGTTTTTCGTGATCGTAGAATCCGCAAAAACTTCTTTATACTGGGTAATAGAAATTGCATCTGAATCATCTAACTCTTGGATAACTTCTTTTAGTGCCTCAAAATTTTCATGGTAAAATAATCCTGCTTCTATCCACGCTCCCTATCGAGTTATCACTGATTCCGGAGACAAAGACAGATTTGGAATGAAAATTTTTTTATCTGCCGACAAATTAGAGAATAATTTTTCTAACACATAGTCAATAAATCTAGCGACGGTCAAATTATTTTTTCTCTCAAGTTGTTTGCAGGCAATCAAATATGCGAACGTTGGATTTTTTTCTAAGGTTCGAATGATCAAATTAACCGATGTGACGGACACGAACATCGGTAGTTTCATCGGCCAAAATCCATGATAGTGTATTGGTTAGTTGCCTTCGTATTCGTTCCAGTACCTCTTGACAAATTTTTTCTTGTAATTTTTTCGCAGTGTCGATTCATCGGGAATGTTTTGTTGCACACAATATTTTTTAAGAAAGATTCGCATAAATCTTGTAAATAAGAAATATTTTATTACTAAGCATAAATTAAGTATTTGTATACAAAGATAAGTAGGATTTAAGTTATTTTAAAGTTAGGCAAAATTATTAATATTTCTTTGGCTCGGTTTTACATTTTTTAACATTCAATTCCTTCGATCTATCGTCAATAGCGTTTGTTGCTTCTTTAGCATCTTCCATCCGCTTCTTTTTTTCATCCGATAATTTTTTTCTTTCTGATCGACGCATCATTATTCCTTGTGATTTCAATTCCTTTTGTTTTTTGTGATTTTATTTTTGAATACACAAGTCCCAAAACTTATTTAACGTTGCAGCTGCTGACATCTTAGGCTACTTAGATTTTTCAAGATTTTCTTTTTTTTTTAGATAAATATTCGGTGGATAGGAAGAAACAATCAGAGATGTCTTAACGTTTATGAGTACTTGTAAGTAAATGAAAATATTGCAAGAAAATCTAATACTTTTGGAGTACAAGAAATATAGAAGAAACAATAACGCTTGGACAAACCTTGATGATTTTGTTTTTGTTTTTAGTATGATCATCCAAGTAGATCACTATGGGGAACTCAAGCTCATTTACGATTGCCCAAGGATAAAATATATTTGGCATGTATTCATAAAAAGTTTCAGTGGTCTGCCAACCACTTTTAGAGTTTCCCAAGCCCCAATCACGTGGACAATTCAATATGACATTGTCTAGAATAGCACCTTTATATTTGTACATTATCATAGAAGGGGCACAAGTCCCCCCAGCGTTGTACATAATCATGGTAGTGAAGTTTTACTTTCTGGTTACCATCAACTTGCTCATACAATTTTTTCGATCCTACTGTGGTGATTACTTTTTGGGCTTTTGGTCACAACTCTATACTTGTCTCACTAGAATTGAAGACTTGAGAAGGTTTTAAGGTGAGCAAGTTTTTATTTTCTAAAAACGACCGGACTCTTAAAAAAAATTCTCTCAAATTCTCTACAGTTTCCTCTGCCCGTGCCTTGATTAAATTTTGTCCTATCCATATTGTAAGTTCTGGGTGACGTTTAAAAAAACCTTCTGTCCAGTGTCGTCCAGGTCTTCTATTGATAAAATTATTCTTCAAATTTAATGATTTTACATACGCTTGCACACAATCTAAAAGTTCTCCTTTGTTTAGATGGTTCGCTCTCTCAGCCTTGTAAATAATGCAAGATACTATTTTATCCTCTACTCCTGTAGACAGAACGGATGGTGGTCCACTAGTGTGATTGACTGACATCAGGAAATAAATTGTTTTTGCTAACGTTAAACATGGCACTTTAAAAGATCTTGCTGCTTTTCTTACAGTACTTCCATTTTTAACTGCTTCCAAAGCTTACAATACTATTTCTTTAGAATAATTTTTTCTTTTTTCTTTTTTGGTCTTTTGCATTAAAATCTTTTTCTTTTTTGAACACAATTCACCTTCACTAGCTTTGCTTGAAAGAAATGAAAATTGATGTGAAATTTATGGTTTTGTTATTGTTTTAGGTTAGTTTATGCAATGACAGAAGGTAAACATTTATTATATCACTTGATCATATTTTTAGGCATATTAAGATCCTACTTATTCGTATATACACGTAGCGTAGTGTTTTATGCAAAATACAATACTAATTACAACCTAATTCATAATAATTGTGCATACACTTTTCGTGGCTCGTTAAAACGACTTGAACTGACTGGCTGCTTAAATGTGCGGGCCACCTAGAATTCGCTGGCCCATAATAGGTTTAATACGGTAAATTTTTATCCATGTGTTCGACCACCAAATTTAACACAAAAATATAACTTAACAAAAAAACTAAAAAATTTTTTGAAAACTACAATCCTTAAACTATTTAGAATGCCATCACAAAACAGAATACAATTGTTTTATAAAATAAAAAGTGTGTCTTATAAAGTGTGTTTTATAAAATAAAAAAATTGTCTGAATACAATGTTATACTACTACGTCAAAAATAACTAAGCTGGCTCTTCTAAGGCAGGAAATAAAAAAAGTGAACGTCAGTTATAACGCTGATTAGAAACATACTGAAAGACCCGTACAATTTAGCTCAATACGGAATCTAAAGAAAATAGAAGCCAAGCACCTTAGACCAAACAACCAGATAGAATTGACCGATCCAACTGTTTATTAATATACAACTTAGTTAGTAATTCAGAGTTTGAGCAGAGTAGTCCATTGTGTTTCAGGATAACGCACATAGTATAATCATGTATTATTACAACAATAGGATGGATCAAACAAAAAGTTTCTGCTTACATAGTTTATCAATATCTTGCTTTTCCTTTACAGTTATACAAAATTTTCTATTTGATAGCAATTGAAAGTAAAATATCCCAAAAAATTTATACTGTACACTATATATAAAAAAATATTATATACGTAAGTAACTTAAACAATGTCTAATTTATTTAGTCTACTATAAACGTTACTAAATTGATTATTTCGAATTTTTCACCATTTAATTTTTTAACGAAACTGAAATTTTAATTTCTAAACAAAATATTTTTAAAATAAATCGAACGCCCGACCTCGCTCATACGATCCATGTACTGTGTCGACTTAAATAAGAGCTACCTCTGTGAGTTATCTACTAATCACTTCCTTCTATATTGCAGTTTTTATCCAACTTTTATTTGAAATATTAATTTCCTCTTTTTTTTATAAATTTGATTAATTATTTTTTAATATACATTAATGAACTATCCAACAATTATTTTAATAAGTTTTCGAAACTTGGAAAAAGTTAAGTAAAATTAAAAAGAGTAAGGTACATTCGACGATAACAAGCTACTACAGGAATAGGGCAAAGCAACCGATTCATGCAGATGGTGCGAAAAAGAGAGGTGTTTGCAAACCATTATTGTGCTAAAATCTAGCAAACTATATCTGATCAGTGATAAGCTAACATCTCCCAATCGAATACCATGTCTTTTGAATACAAAATATCGTTATCAATATAATTCTGTCTATTATAGTTACTGTAAAGGTGTATTATACTTTTTATTTTAAGGGTGCTTTAACGGGAGTAGTTTAAATGTCATTGGTAGTTTATTTAATACGTAAAACCTGCTGATTCCATCGAAGTCCTTATTTAGCTGCTTAAATCTGAAAAATAAGGAGATATTTGCCATTATTGTTTTCAAATTATGAACAACCTATTATGGAGCAACCTGAAAATATCTTTTATGTATATCCATAATCAATGAGTTACACAATAAAACACTTACTGTATTATAGTAAAAATCGTAAGCTTTCAGATGGTACGTCGCCTAATATAGATAAAACCTACCAATAGACCGTAGGATATTTAACAATTAGTAGTATTAAAAGTGTTGTTGGGAAAAATCATTTTTTTTTTTTTTTTTGTTTAAACGCAATGCACACGTATTGAATATTTTAAAATTAATAATGCAAGTATTTACGAAGAAACTGTATATTATTAAGTAATTGTAATGATGTTATCATACAGATAACATATAGTTACTATTTAAATATCTGAAACATTCTTTATTTACTCTAACAAAAAACAAATTTAGCAATTATACGTAATATACATGATAGCAGTTGATCTTTGTTGAACGAAAATATATAGGTATTTATGATGTTGCTAACACATAGCGAATAATCCACAGCGATGTTTTGAAGGTGGTGTAGTTATATTTTTAATTATGATAATGTTCATTTAATGTAGTTTCAAAATTCATTTTAATATTTAAATATTTTAATTAAATTATCTTGCGTGTAATTTTAATATTAATCATCTAGTATTACTGCTTAATCTTAAATTGGGTATTAATAAATGTAAATAAATGTTAAGGAAGTCAAAAATAAAATCATTAGCCGATGAAATATTTTTGTAAGAATAATATGCAATGTTAATAACAGAACCAACCAATAGAAAATCGTATTTATAAATAAAGTATAATGAAAAAATGTAGTTGTAAAAATTTATTTGAAAATTTCTTTTTTAAAGTGTACAAATCGAATAATGCATTATTTATTTATCCAAAAATAATTATATTAATAAAATAAAAGGAATATTTCTATACATCAATATTATTTTATATTTAAAAAGCTGCAACTAATATCAATTTTTTGAAAGTAACAGGAAAATTTAATCAGAAAAAGATCTTAAGAAAGTAAAAAATTTTCTGGAAATTTAAATAAACTTTTAAAACAGTACGAGGAAATTTTGTTTACAATTTGTCGTAAAAACAGTACAAAGAGCCATAAGCAGTTGAAAAATTACTCCTTCAAAAATATAGTGCTTCAAACATAAGGTACTTCTGTTCAACGTCTTAATTTTAATAAACAAAATTAACAGTAATTTATTTTAAAAAAAAAGGTATTCCCGCAACAATTGGTCACATAGTAAATTTTTTTCATAAAAATTTGCAGAAAAATTTAAGTAATTCAATGAAATTAAACAATTGTCTAATTGTAATAAAACTTGGAGATAGAAAATATGCAAGTAAGCTCCAAATCGTTTTCATTGCAGAATGTTAGTTTGATACAATATGATCATTCATTTTATAATTAATTAATGAAACATACGATTATGTGAGTAAGTAAAATTAAATCTGCTAATGTACGATCCTTCAAGAAATTTGGGAACAAATTTAATCTCTCAGGTTTTTTTAGTGGCCTACTCCATTGTGGGTGAACTATCCAGCCGATCCAGTAATGTTTATGACTCCTACTTATACATAACGTGAACTATGTTTTGATAAATTTCAAGTAGCTACCAGTGTGTCTACAGTTTTCACTATAACTATATAGTTGTCTTTCACGCGTGGCTGACCAAATGTCCACGTCTTTATTTTCTTGTCATTCACGCATTTTTTGCTCTCTCACTCTCAAAATTCGTGGACGTGTGGTTCGAGTGTTGATCTTTTGATGAGTATTGATTTTATTTTTCAAAACTGTGGCAAATTTTAGAGAAACAACAAAAAATAATAGATATATTATAACACAAAAACGGTTTTGAAGCAACAAATATTAGCACGATCATGAAGAGAAAGTCAAAATCTATCGATTTTTTATTTTTTTTTATTTTTTAATATTTTTCCCGATCCATACGAGCGAGTTAAACACAGTGTGCTTGAGCGAAGAATGCACCGAATGCACCGCAAGTACCAGGATATACATGACAAATAAAGGCGGGAAGGGCTAGCCAAGAAATAGGCATAAGAAAAAGGGAATAAATTTACTTAGTGCACATAACAAATATGGACAAGAGCAGGTGGCCTTATTTATGACTAATCGAAGAATTAACGGACTTAATCAATAAAAAAAATACTAAATAGGCAAACAAGCTTGACATAATCAAAGTTAATTTTACAAAGAAAAGGAAGACTTACGTCAATCAGAAAATACAGAAAGACTATATGGTAGCTGACCACTCTATTATCCGAAAATAAAAGAAAAGAAAAAAGCAGAGAGAGAAAAATAAAGCATAAGGAAAAAGATATAGGTGAGAGGTATAGGTAAGTTTAAACCATTTCTCTACTTTACTCTACTCTCTCGACACCAAAGACAAACAACTCTCTCTCGACAACAAAGACAAAAGCGAAAAAATTCTTTCGCGCTCTTCACCGACCCAAACTCCGCGGTAAACAAAGCAACAAAAACCCGCTCTTTCACCCGGTAGCTCACTGGAGACTCTCGTGCACGACACCAACAAAAGTTCCGCTGTGCATCTCCGTACACCAAACTCGGGCTCTCTCGCCTGCTCCATAGCCGGCTCGAGACTCAGCCACATTGAGGTATCTATGGGCGAAATCAGCCCAATTTATAAATTTTGTGTGTGAAATAAATACAACTTAATACATTGGTGCCCAAGTTATTTAAACAAATTTTTTATACATTATTGCCACTTTCTTCTATAATTACTACCAACTCACAATTCTATCATAACTTATGAAACAATCATAACTACATCACTTTTCTAGTAACTAAATAAATACGAACAATAAATAGTTTTGACTTTAATTATTAGTTTTTCCTTCGATGATTAGGTTAAAGGATATTGAGTTATTTTGTTAAAGTAGCCACAAATGCAAATTTTTGCTAATCTTTGAATTTACTTTGACTTAGTGGATGAATTTTTTATTAATAAATATTTTAATCGTGCTTGTCAATTTATTGATTCGGTTTACAGTTTGTCGCGTTCTTATTTTCTGCCACAGTAGAACAAAGTTGGTTGTTTTCATACGTACTAGTACAAATGACGTAACAGTACAAAAAATGTACAATACAAAACACGTAAAAGTATAACGAATTCACTAGTGATTTGAGGTGGGCAAAGGGGAGAAAAGGTAGGATATTTCATCTTTATCACTATATTTATATATATGTATAAACTAGTCGTGCTTCACCCACTTGCGTGTTCCATGTGCCAACTCCCCATGCCTCGATAAAAATTTTTAGTAGAGCCCTACGTTTTCATTGAAAGTTTCTAAAGAAATATACATATTTAATCTGAATGATAAAGAAATAAATAATTGTTGCACATTAATTTGAAAATATTTATTGATAAATTGAGAAAATATTCTGGTAATCTGAGGCTTTTTGGATATGGATCGTATACTAGTGTATAGCAGTCTGTAAGCTAGTTATGATAAGGATACTACATATGTTAGAGCGTAATAGGGCAATTACTGATGCACGGTGCTTATTGTAGCCTTGTCTAATCCTACTGTCTCCTAATTCTGATCGTTTATAGCAAAATTTTATTGACTTTTATTTCATAATGTATTGTAAGAATGTTTTTTTGACGAGTATGAATTTAGCTTTTATTGCTATAAATACCGTTCATTGTCGTTAAAGTGCTTTATCTCTACATATTTATATTTGTATGTATATTATTATAAATAAGTGTATGTATGAATATACTCATCTATGTATGTATGTACGTATGTATGTATGTATATATGTATGTACGTATGTATTTATAAAAATATAGATGTATGAAGGTATGCATGTATGTATATATGTCTGTACATATGTCAAAAACATCTGGGAATTACAGACCCATTGATTTTTTGGACAAAGATAATTATACTAGTATCGATACTGTTGTTATTGTATAGGAACTTATCATGGTGAAACTCGTAGCTGAAGTAAGTCAATTGACATGTAGTAGTTAAAGCTTGAAGCTGATATAGCTACATCGTAGGCTTCAATATTATAGACTTCCTAAAAAATGCCACGCTGCGAGTACAACGCTTGAGCGATCATAACTTTATATAAGTAGTCTATAACTGCAAGTTTTCGGTTCCACTTGGCCAGTGGGTTTAATGCATATATAACGTGTATAAATAGCAGCTCTCGCAAAAAAAAAGTTGGGTGTTGATATATTTACCATGCTACCTTAAACTGTATAGATGGAACCACTGATACAAGTACATGCTTTTGTATCTATTGGATTGCCAAAAAATGACGAGAACAAGAATGCAAAGAAAATGCTTTCGTGGACTGCGTTGATGGTAATATTGGAAGCTGTGAAGACTATGTTTTGGTGGTGGTAAGTGGGTTGTAGGGCGAAAGGTCTGCGTTAGTGCTAGTGCGAGGTGATGCAGGGATCGCAAGACTCTACAGAAATTGTCAGAAACATCGCGCAGAAGGAACGAAAAAAAGAAAGCGTAAAGACAAATGATGATTTTTAAAACACATTAAATCAAACGAATCACTATTTTAATTGCAGTAGATAAAGTGAAGAGGAGTGAAGGAGGTAAAGGGGGCAGCGGTTGGGAAGGGAAAAGGAAAATACGGAGGGGTGGGGTAGAGTAGCTGTAAAAAAATGGAAAATTTAAGATTGTATTTCAAAACGCGGAGAAAACCAACACATTTGTGCAAAGACCCTTGCTAGGCGATGCGGGGGGGGGGGGGGGGGGGCGGGGGGGGGGGGGGGGGGGGGGGGGGGGTAAGGACAAGTGACAACGTTTAAATCGCGTTAAAATTAAATAAATCACTACGTGCATTTCGGGTTGTACAGAGGGAGGGGGTTGCGAAGGGGGTTCAGGAGCGAGTCAAAATGGACCTTTATAACTATACATACATAACTATGCACAAGCTATAGTCAATTTATGTGGCCGTTAACTATATCCTGTCTTGCCCCGCCCACACTGGCCGACGGAAGTCGACCAACTTTTCTACCTTAGAAAAATTTTATGCAAAATGAGATTAAAGTATGCTACACTTTTTGCCTTTGAAAAAATCAACCCAACGTTTTATGTCTTGACCCCCTGGCTTCCAAAAGTATTTCGATTTCCTTGATACGAAGTCCTCACTGATCCCTTATAGCCCACACAAAATATCGTAGAATTACGTTCGTTTTGGCGTTATTAGGCTTAGGTTTTTCCCTTTTACGGCCTTCGTACAGCCCCTTCCTCCCTTACACCAAATAGGGTAAGAGCCTCTTTACTACCTTAACAGTTCTTATATGCCTTGCTATGCCCGTTATTTCAATCACAGAATTACATACATGCTTTCACTAACTTTTACTGATATATTTTTTACTTGCCATCCGTCTTCACGGAACCCTACAGCCCCTACATGGCCCTAACTACATTTTGTGTAGGCCCTTTCACATTATTAAATATGAAATATAGTTTGCCCTACACTTAACAGTCTTCTTATGCTCTTTGTGCTCCTTTTTGCTTCTTATCACTTCTTATTACCATTACATAAATATTCTATCAATTGTATGTCCAAGGTTACTTATTTGCTTCCTTATTGATTCCTTTTAACCTATTCAGATTTCTCATGGATTAATACGAAATATATTTTTTTTAGTAAAAATATTTTTCACTTTCTATGTTTGTATTCATTTGCCCCCCGAAAATTCACTAAAACATTCCAACTACGCTATTTACAACCGTCACACGGATCTTTCTTAAACCTAAATTTTTACATATGGCTTATTAAGGCTTACATAAATCTCTTTAACAATCACATTACATAAGCTGCTCTATGTAAGCAGAGATATAGATATCCTAATCTAAGGTCATGCAGTGTACATGCGTTTTACCACAAGTTTCTACTTATATTCCTGCAAATATTTATGATTGCTACCACTTGGCTATAAAATCTAACCGGTTGCAGTCATATTTATTATGCCTTGTGTATTATTATATTATATGCTATAAAGCTGAGTAGTACATATTTCCGCCATTATATTAAACCAATTAGATTTCAGGCAAAGCCAACTAGATGTTTGTATATGTAGATAAACTATTTAACTACAGTTATCTGCTACTATGCCAAGAATCACCCAAAAAGACAACTGCGTAACCAATAATCCTAATTAATCACTACCACATTAATGGCGTCGTGAGTATCCTTACATCAGATGCTGAATAGCACATATTTTCACCAGGAGAATTAAATTATTTTATCTTCAAGCTAACGGGAGCGACGTTTTTACGTACGGTGAATATGTATTCTGCCTTAATATTCTGCTATCACGCCAAAAAAAACAAAAGATGGCTGCGGCTTGGCAAAAATTCTAATTAGTAGCTAATTTATTCATTACTCTTGCGTATCCTTACATTATGTGCTAAATAAAAAGTAGTATAGACATTTAAATTAACAGATAATATTTCAGGCTTAGCTAGTGTCAAGTATTTACATGCAGATATTCTGTTTAGCTACACTTTTCTGCCATTATGTTCTAAAATACCTATGATTCTTCCTGATAAGCTGGACATTCAAATAAGTTGCTATAATATTTAACTTATTTTGTGTCGCCATGCATCATGTGCTAACATTATCATAACTATTAAAAAAATTTTAATTAATTATTTGGATATTATAAGGTGTTTAATTCACAAATACCAATCAATCGTATCAGCTTTTCACTTTTTGGTAATGGTTTTTTGGTTTTTAGGTGAAAAATTTTTTACAATGTCACTTATGTCACTTGGACGTTTATTAGGGTACTTGCACTATAGGAATTATTATTGAAAAATTTTAAATTTTCGTAGTGTATAACTTTGCATTAAGGGCCTGAAATTTGCCATTTTTTTGTTAGGGTGTTTTTTAAGGTTAGGTTAAGATTCTGATGTTATAGAGCAACTTATGAGTAGAATTTCTTTTTTAAACTCTAACATACATGGAAAGCAAGTCCTAAAACGGTTTGATTTACAAGTCCAAATCAACATTGCGTGCTATTTCTTTTCGGTAAGGACATCCTGATTTTTATTGGTTTAAAATTACAATATTACGCATGTCACATGGACGTTATTTTGGGTACATGTACTATAGAAAGTATTCACTTAAATTTTAATATTCTTGTAGTGTTTTCATTAATAGCCTAGAATTTATGATTTTTATGTTCATTATTGGTGATTTTTGAGGTAAGATTAAAATTCTGATGTTATATAACAATTTATAAGCAGAATTCATATTTGAAACTGTTAAATACGGGAAAACTATTTCTGAGACAACTCAGTTCACAAATATGATTTATCGTATATAAGGTTCTTCTTTTTCGGTACATACTTCTTAGTTTTTTAAAGTTAGAATAGTCTTAGTGTTTTAGTTTGCTTTGAGAGCCTAAAATTTGCGATTTCTATGTTTCTGTTAGGTCTTTTTTTAGGTAAGGGAGCAATGTCGATGTGATGGAGAAATGTAGTCCCTGAATCCTGATTAAGCACCTCATGAATAATTATTTACTTTTTGGTACCTAATCATTTTTCTTTTTATGGTTCTGTGTAATCGTAAGAATAAAAAAAAAATTATAAAAAATTATTTCATCTTGACATAGAAAGCACTTAAAGAAACATTTCTATAATAACCAGATTGATTTTCTTGATGATATAAGCAAATCAATTATTTTGAATTGAAACAACGTGTATCAAGTAGGAACATCCTCTTGATAGACATGATTGAGTATCCATTACAGAACTATATTTTCTATTTATATTCATTTTTATAATCAATTTGTATGAAAACTACATCTTTAAACTTGCTTGGAAATAAAAAAATGTATAGTTGCCTGTAGGTAAGAAAATATTTGTGTATCAATGAAATCATTATATCGATACTTCGACGTTGAATTTTAGAGTTGTGATCAAGAACTTGCAGGGAAGAAAAATGATTATTGCATACAATGTATAGTGTTTTTATATGAATGAAATAATTATATCGATACCTTGACGTTAAATTTTATAGTTGTGATCAAAAACATGTAGGGAAGAAAAATAATTATTGCATAGAATATATAGTGTCTAAAATTTCAATGTTAAAGGATCACCTTTATTGTTTTCTTTAGGTATAACTTACGATTTTAACTTATCTTTTAGTTTTACACAATTTCTTAATAGTCAAATTACATTATGTAAGTTTTTTATATATTCAAGTATGTTATGTTACATTTTCTAAATAATACAAGAAATATTATATATATTTTCCAAATAATATTGTATTGAATTTATGAAAAAAATGTCAATAATTGTCGATTAACGGAATAAAACTAAATGAATTTTGTAAAATAAATAAAAGATTCAAGATTCTTTGCTTAGGAACAATATAAACGTATTCGTAAAAGAAATAAGAGTTTTTACATGATAAATATAAGTTTTACGATGTTTCTCAATTTCATCATCATTAATTGTATTAAGCGGGACAACGCCTATATAATATTTTGTAAGTCTATTAGGTCGTTGTTTTTTTTAAAAGTTGTATTTTTTTTAACTACGTGAAGCAATTATAAATTTATGATTTTAAATACATTTTTAATTACTTAACAGCTAATATTATGCTTAGCATGAGGAACAGCATGTAAGTTTTCAAATATTCGCTAAAAAGATTTCCAGTCCTAATGATAAATCAATAAATAATAAAGCAATAAACATTTTCAATAATAGCATTGCAAAAAAACACTCAACTATTCGAAAATACCTGTTTACAATAATTTATTCATGAATCATGTGATATTTCAGTAAAGCAGAATGATTATGAGAATCGTCATCAAAATTTAAATATATATTATGAGTCTGTTGTCATACGTATTTAAAAGTATCCAACAAAACTGTAATGATTTACAAGACATTCAATTGTAATGGATCGGTTCAAACATTCCTGGATTCTTTTTGGCAGATTTGTTTAACTTGCGCCGATTGCTATTCATAAAAACAATTCATGATTTTATACCCTAGAAACCAGTTATTTGTAGATGTTTACATTAAAATCTCATTTTTGTATAAACAATTAAACCTAACTCATCACACGTTACAGATTTTCTTCAATCTTCTGTGGAAACTCTGTATAAAATCATTCACAGAGTTGGTCAAGCGCAGAAAACCACATCAAACAACAAGCTAAAACGATACATATTTGAGGATTTTTTTTTTAATTTTTCATAAGAATATGCACTTATGCAATTCTGAAAAATTTTATACAAAAATTTGTTTCCAACTAAGAAATAACTCATATTACGTACTTAAAGTCCTTTTCATTGAAGCATGTCAAAGAGAGACTCAACTAATATTAAAAATATGGCACAACGGGAAAAGGCCCTCTTCCAAATAGTGACGTATCAAGGTCAGCTATTGCATTGTGTCCTAACGTTTAATATTATTTGTTTTTATCTTTTGAGACTGTTCAAATACACCTCTGTCTTCTTATAATCTTTTTAGGATTAAGATTTCAACATAGATGATATTATTTATGATATTATCTCTGCTTTTTTGCAGGCTCTTAGCGCTGAACTCCCGCAAATAGATAACTATTCTCCTTGTAATATCAAAATAATTAATTACAATTTTCTTAATAGCTATGATAATATAATCACATAATGCAAGGTGATACAAAATATGATAAATATTATAGCAACTAATTAGAATTTTCAGTTTATCAGGAACAATCATAGGTATTTAAGAGCATAATGGCAGAAAAGTGTAGCTAAACAGATTGTCGGCATGTAAATACTTGACACTAGCTTAGCCTGAAATATTATTTGTTAATTCAAATGTCTATAATAATTTTTATTTAGCACATAATTTAAGGATACGCAAGTGTGATGAATATAGTAGCTACCAATTAGAATTTTTTGCCAAGCTACAGCCACCTTTTGTTTTTTTTTGGCATAGTAGCAAAACATTGCGACAGAATACATATACACCGTATGTAAAAACTTTGCTCCCGTTTGCTTATAAATATGATGAGTCGATTCTCATGTCGAAAGTACGTGCTATTCAGCATCTAATGTAAGGATACTCAAGACGTCATTAATATGGTAGTGATCAATTGGTATTATTGGGTACGCAGCTGTCCTTTTGGGTGATTCTTGGCATAGTAGCAGAACACTGTAGTTAAATAGTTTATCTACATGCACAAACGTCGAACTGGCTTTGTCTGAAATCTAACTGGTTGAATCAAATGGCGGAAATATGTACTACACAGCTTTATAGCACATAATATATTAGTACATAAGGCATAATAAATATGGCTGCAACCCATTTAATTGTTCAGCCAAATGGCAGCAATCTTAAGTGTTCGCAGAAATAGTAGTAGAAACATATAGTAAAACGCACGTACACTGCATGACCTTATAGTAGGATATCTATATCTCTTCTTACACAGAGCAGCTTGTGTAATGTTATGGTTGAAAAGACTTATATAAGCCATGATCGGCCATACCTGAAATTTTAGGTTCAGGAAAGATCCCTATGATGGATGTAAATAGCGTGGTTAAAAAGTTTCAGTGTATTACAGGGGAGAGAGATAACACAAAAATAGAAAGTGGAAAAAAATTTTACCTTAAAAAACAACAGAATTCGTATTAGTCCATGAATAATGTGGGTAGGTTAAAAGAATTCATTGAAGAAGCAAATAAAAAACCTTAGATTTACGATGAAAGATTTATGTAATGGTAATAAGAAGTTTAAGGAGGCAAAAATTATTACAAAGAGATTGAAAAGACTGTTTAGCGTAGGGCAAGCCACAATCTATATCTAAAAAATGTGAAAGGTCTTACACAAAATGTAATTGAGGCTGTGTAGGGGCTGCGGGGTTTCGTAAAGAAGGACGGCGATTAAGAAATTTATTAGTATAAGTTAGTAAAAGATCTATGCAATTCTGTTAATAAAATAACAGGCATAGAGTAAGGCATACAAAAGCTGTTATAGTAGTGAAAAGGCTCTTACCTGATTTGATGTAAGGGAGGAAGGGGCTGTATGAAGGCCGTGAAAGAGAAAAATCTAAGCCTAATAACGCGAAAACAAACTTAATTCTATGTTATTCTGTGATGGCAATAAAGGATCTGTGAGGACTCCGTAACAAGGAAACCGCAACAGTTTGGAAAGGTCGGGGGGTCAAGACATAAAAAGTTAAGTTGATTTTTTTAAAGGCAAAAAGTGTAGCATATTGCCATCTAATTTTTCATAAAATTTATTAATGATAGAAAAGTTGGTCGACTTCCGTCGGTCAATAAGGGCGAGGCAAAACAGGATATGGCTAACGCCAACACAAATGGACTATATCCTATGCATAGTTATATATGTATAGTAAGGTGTCCCTTATTAACCCATATTTTTTTTTTTGCCGTGCCGCCCCCTAAGAACCTTCTTATTGGTGAAAAAATGACCCCTGAATTTTTTCAGATTTTTTAAAAAATATTTAACCGTGCTTATTTTGAAATAACGGTTTTTAGTTGACGTCTGTGTATTATGCTTGATATAATATACTTTCTCAAATGAGTTTGCTTAAAATTGACCTTTAACAATTTGGAAGACAAACATTTTTCATGTAAAATTTGTC